>JANAVB010011999.1:18350355-18615283 GCA_029216955.1 Iris pallida
GACCAAGAGAACCCTCCCCTTTATTTCGGTTTCTCTTCCCTCTCCTTCTTCTTACACCTTTTCTACTTCTCCTACTCAAAACTCTCAAAACCCTAACCCTAGTTTCTCCTCTATTGGGCTCCATTCTTCCCCAAACTCAAGGAGAAGGCTTGGTTTTCAATTCTCTTTCATAATACTTCAATATCTTGAGGTATAACTCCTTTCTTTTCTATATCTCAAATTTCTTTATTATCTATCTATTGTGTTATGGCTCCACGATTGCTTAACCGTTGGAAGAGACTTCGGACCGAGGGCGCGTCCTCGTCGAATGCTCCTCCTCCCGTTGAGCCGCCCGTTGCACCTCCCGTTGCACCGGCAATTGAACAACAAACCCATCCGTTGTTCAATCCTCCACGTCCACGTGATCCAAACACTTTCGACGACCGAATCTTTATATCACTAGACGCATCCAATGAATGGTTTAGCGATTTTCGGACACGTCCGGGTTTGCGGGACACCCCATAAACTTCACAATTTTCTCACAGTATGATGCACCTTTAATGACCTTTGTCTTGATGAACTTGTTACTTCTAATTCGGTCATTTATCGTAGTGCCATACAAATGTTTTATTGCAATTTGACTCATGATGATACTCGCATCTATTCACGTGTTGCGGGTATGATATCTCTTTTGATGATTTTGAATTAGCCGAATATCTTGACCTTATTGAGCCTAATTCTTGGGAGAAGCTTGTTGAAGCTAGATCCTTTATCTTTCCCGAAGGGATTTCTCTAGAGAGTTTCAAGGACGACCTGTGTAGCCCTAACACACGTCCTCGTAAGCTCTTGGCAAAGTACCTCAATTCTTATTTCTATGAGCTTCATCGGATCATTTTCAACACCATTCTACCCAAAGCGGGTTCTACCGATGAAGTTACCTATTTTGAGATTTCAGCTTTGTACCATCTCCACTTCCATGTTCCCTTTAACCTCCCACGCACAATGATGGATTGGATGATCAACTGTAGGAAGAAGCCAAGATCTTTGGTTTATGCCTTATACCTTCCTATGATCTTTCGTGCGTTCTATGTACCTCTTGATGAGTGTCCATTCTTACCTGCCCCTGCCTTTCTCTCCAAGGTAAGGAGGCTTCATGCGGCCGTTGGCTCCCCGGTCGTGTCTGAGTATTCTGAGGATGAGCCGGATGCCCCTCCTTTCGGACAGGATCCTCCTCCTCCTCGGCCACTCTTGAGTCACTTCAGGCCATGCTTCGAGATCGTTTCACTTTGGTGGACGATCGATGGACTCAGTTGGACTATCGGACCACATTGCAGATAAGTGCTATCAGCAACTCGCTGCATGACATCCGGTATTCCATGTCTCGCCATCCTTCCATGCCCATTCCTATGGAGCGATCCCGATCGTGAGGGCTTTCGTATTGATGACCCTTGGGTTCGTCGCTACATGGATCCTGATGCAGCTTTTGTGGACCCACGTCGCTCCTTTACTGATCCTTCGGACGACGCCGGGCCCTCTCGTGCTCGTTGATGGTTTTGGACTGTTATTGAGGCTGTACTGGAGATCTTCGATTATGCTTTCTACATTCTGCTTTAGTTACTTTTATGTACTTGGTTTGTAGTAGGCTCATTATGGTTTATGCTTTTGAGACTTGGTAGTTCTTCTATCAATTTCTATGTTACTATGATTCTTGGGTATTATCTTAGTTTATATGCAGTTTTTTCTCTTTGGTGTGTTTGCCAGTTATTATACATCTCATATTGCTAAATGCCAAAAGGGGAAGATATGTGTATATTCTGTTTGGTTTATATGTGCTTTTGGAAGAATTTTATTAACAGGTCAACAAGATTCACAGCATTGTTTATGGGGGAGCTTCTTACGCTCGGCACTTATTATGGGGGAGCTATGTCGTTACCTGTGTCCAAGGTATGGATATTGAATATACAATTATTATTTTGTCAATTATCAATATGGGGGAGATTGTTGACACAAAGTCACAGTCAACCAAATATTGATAACGTTGACTAAATAATACTTGTGATAATTCAATAAGACACACGACGACTATATTCTGCTCAAGCCAGACGACAGCTCATGTGCATATACAAGTTATTTTTGCGTCTGTACTTTTACATTTTATTGAGTCTAGAAATTTTGTAAGCTGAGTTATGCTGGGCTCTTGAGACTCAACCCACAACCTATCCAAAGCCCATAAAGCTCCACATCCAAACTTAGCCCATTTCACCCTTGGACCAGTTCTGTGCTCTGGAGACAGAGTCGGGCCGAACTCTGCCTCCACACAGAGTTCGGGCCGAACTCTGTCTCCTAAAAATCAGCACCCTAATTTTTAGGCTTGGCTGGTTGCTAGTTGTCCAACGGCCAAATTTTTGAAATTCCTACCAGAATTCTGGCCGAATTCTGCCTGATAAAAACCTATAAATAGGCCTAGAATTCTCTCATTTCAAACCATCCAATCTTCTCTTCTCTTCTCTCTTAAGCTCAATATAAGCCATACCTTCTCATCTACTAGCCACAAGTTTCCTAAGTCTCGAGTGCTCAGCATCTCTCAGTTAGGAGTCTTGTGCAAGAGTTCAAGAAGTCGCTTGGAAAAGTCCAAGCATCGCCACTGCGATCCTCTGTACGAAGTTGACGTGCTCTTCTGAAGTAAAGGCACGGGTTGTAACTACTATTTCACAAATAGTGGATTTAATCCTGAGCTAGAGTTCTCAGGCCTGGACTAGTCCTCCACGAGGAAAACCAGGTTAAAATCGGCTGTGTTTGCGTACGCTCTCTTGCTTCTCACTTTAAATTCCGCATTTACTCTGATTAGTTTTTTGTTTGTGATAGAGTTGATTTTTAATTGGATATTTTCTCTATAAACTCTATTCACCCCCCTCTAGAGTTGCCATCTGTTCTTCAAGGGGGTCTCTTAACTCTAGGCTAAATGCAAAAACTAAAATATAATAATTGCAACTACATAGGATTTTGAAAGAACAACTTATAAGAAATAAAATATACATGATATTGAGCAAGAAATTAAACAGTAAAGACAAGGGTCTTGCCTGGGGTACCGCCTGGTGTGATGATCAAGGTAGCACAAATTTGACTTCGATATAACAATTGCGCATGTTGGTCTCCGATGATGGCACAGGCTGTTCAATCGGTCCAGAATAATCAAACTAGCTGAGGGACGACATAAAGAGGTACAAAAATGGCGAGGTAATAGGGATATGGGCTTGGTCACGGGCAGGGATAATCGATGGTAATTAGATAAATAAATTATATGATTTTAGAAAATATTTATAATAAGGAAAAATAGTTTTTGATACATTTTTGAAAATATGCAAAAATCAATTTAGGCCAAATTTCTAAGTTTGTAATGATAAAGTTTTAATAGAAAATGATATCTTGTTAGCGAAATATTTAGATAAAAAATATTAGGGAAAAATCATTTTAGGGCAACGAAAATTTTAATGATAGAAATCTCTATGGTGAATCAAAATAAGTATTTGGAAAAACTAGCAATTTATTGTATAAAATATATCTATATTTTACTAATAATAACAATGGCACATATCTAATATTCGTACTCATAGATATTTCCACAAAATAAAAATATACTAATAATCTATGATAATAATTATAATAATTCCAATAATAATAAATATAACAAAGGTATTAATATAATAATAATAATAATAATTTAATATTAATGATAATAACAGTACTAACAATCAATATAATAATACTAATAACATTATTAGTAATAATAATGAAAATAATAATAATAATAATAATAATAATAATAATAATAATAATAATAATAATATTAATAATATTAATAATAATAATGATGATGATAATAAACATAATAAAAACCCTAGTTAATACAGCCCATTCTCCCCAATATACAAACAACAAAAACCTATTCAGCATTTATTCCCCAATTTCTTACTTTAAGAGAGAGAGAGAGAGAGAGAGTGAGGGAAGAAGAGAGAGAGAGAGAGAAGAGGGAAGTGGGTTTTACCAGATCTCTTCTGCCGGCGGTCGGCGCTGTGGGCGGAGGATGCTCGGAGGGTGGCGCACGGAGGAGATAGCGGTCAGCGGAGCGAGCGGCGTCGGCGGACATCTCGGCGGAGAGGATCGGGCACGCGGCCAAGCGGCGCCGGTGGTCGTCGCGCGAGCGCGGCGGAGTAGAGGGCACAGGGGAACTCCGGGGGCGGTGGGACTCCTCGGCGGCGAGGATCTGGCGATGGGAAGGTCCCACGCGCACGAATCTTGCGGAGCAGCATCGGCGGTCAGGCGCTCGACCTGGCGGCGAGGGTTCTCGATTGCGGTGCTCAGGCACATCGGACCAGGGTAGCGGCGGGCGGTCAAGGCTATGGAGGCGGAGTCGCCGGGGTGTTGACGGTTGCCGGAGGAGGCTGAGTTAGGTCGGGAGCGGCGGTGGTCTGGTGCGGGTGTTCGGAGATGCCGGATCGACGACGGTGGCTCAGTCTCGTGGAGGCGCGCCGGCAAAGGGGGGGTTTGTTGGCCGATGGGGGCGCCGGAGGTGGCTCGACGGAGGAGAGGGTCCTCCCCTTTCTTTTTCTGTTATGGTGGTTTTGCTGGGTTCGGGTGGCAGGTTGGCCGGAGGAACGACTGGGTTACTGTTGGCGGTTGATCGGAAAGTAGCGGAGGGTGGTGACGATGATGGCAGAGGTGACGATGGTGGTGGTGTCGGGAGAATGGCAGAGAGGAGTAGGAGATGTATTATCGTGTGTGTCCGACACGGTGATGACGACTTGTAAATGTAAACTTGGTATAAAAATATGCGTCACAGACACGATACACATCTGTGGGTGGTAAAAATTTTGGAGGAGTACCTCTCCTTTTATAGGGGTGGGAATTCCCAGTTGGATAGAGATTGGAATTTATTTAAATCCCCAATAGATAAATCATCACTTAATTCAAATTGATTTAAAATAATTCAATCCAAATCAACTCCAGTCTAAATAAATTCTATACTTAATTTAAAATATTTTAAATAAAGTCAATAAAATCTTTTCCCCTTTTAAATTACCATATTTAATCAAATATTAAATAAAACAAACGTTTAAATATCTTTTTCATAAATATTAAAATATTACATTAATTAATTTCAAAAATCAAGGTAATTACTTAAATATTAAATCATAAAGTAGTTTTATAAATAACAAAACTATGTTGCTATATAATTTAAATTTCGCAAAATATTAAACCACAATTTCCAAATCACAATTTATTTGTAAACGACGAATAAAATAACCTTTTTATAAAAAATAAAAATATTTATTCCCTTTGTTTGAACATGTACTTTCATATATAAAATAAAATATATAATAAATATTTTTCTAACATATGTGTCTCGACACATATTCGCACTCGTCGAGAAATTACGAACGCAAATTTCGCACGTTACGTAAATAATAAAGCGAACTCGTGTGCGACGATACATATGAAGTACAAAAATAAAAAAATATTAAAAAAATATTGTAGTAGAAATTTAGGGGGTTTACATCCTACCCAACTTAAAAGAATTTCGTCCTCGAAATTGAGAATTAGTAGGGGGTGAGAAGACACAAGGGAATCGGGAGGGAACAATCCATAACAAAATTATGTCATAAGAAATCGCGATCTAGATGATAGAAAAATAATACGGTATGGTCATAATCGATAGGAAGGCTAGAGAAAGTTTTAGTATAATGCCTTCGTCCTTCTAAAATAGGTGAAGGCGAAAGCAATAAGGAGTGCAAGGACAATATTATCGATTACGAATACGTGGTTCAAAGGCGGCCATATAGATTTCAAAAGAATCGTCAAGGCAGTCGTGGATGGAATTCTAAGAGAAAAGTTTCAACTACATCCCATCCACGTAGATTGATATATGAAAAAGGCGAACCAAAGTGCACTCGGTTGATCAGACCATCATGCACCGGTTCTGATTAGACAATATGTTAGTGAGCGGCCGCTCAATAGCATATGCCTCGATCAAGCTTGATAAGGAATTAGCTTGCAAAACTAGGCTGTATTAGCATCATTAGTCTAGATAGTAAACAATACATAGGCACGAGGGTAGATAAATAAGAACCAATATGAATAGTCTAAGAGTCATGAGAATCTAAGTCTTGTTTATTCCTATACCATCATTCTACGGTCTTATTGACCAAGGCTTGGTTGACCAAATGGGTTAAATTCCTCTAGTCTCTACGGTCTAGATAATACTATTTGTATTTCCTTAATGGTCAAGGGTGTGTGTCGGGTCGTGGGGTATTCTACCCAACTTAAAAGAATTAAGCTAAGGGTATTTTGGGACATCTAACTGGTAGGGTCAATCTCTAGCAAGCACGAAGGGAAGATAAGAATAATGATAGAAGGAATCAAGCAAGATGCAGTCGATAGTTCGAATATGGATTCGAGGAAGGAGGTCAAGTATGTGGATGAGATCCTAAACTTCTAATCCTATTCGCAGGCTTGCTTGGTACGGTAAAGTAACCAAACAATTTATCTGGACCTGCATGGGCCACCACAAAAACATGTATCGCCCCTGTCCCAAAATACGTAGGACTAGGAACGAAGACATGCCAGCTGTGTACATACGAAATACATAGGCCTCGTATGTATACATAAGCTGTAAAATGCAGTAGAACCATAACTAATCTCATCCACACAAAATAAATGAATAAAAGATATCATATAATGATAATAAATTGTCTCGATACAATATATTGGGCGGAGACAAATCTACTATCAACAAGCAAGGAAAGAAATACCCAAAAAATGAAATAAGTTTGGCGAGCGAAGCGAAGACGATCAAAGTGCAATCACCCTCGAAGAATGGAGATAGTCACGGCTAGAACTAGAGCACCTGTGAAAGACAAGAGCACACACCTGGCGAGATAACCAGGTCCTCAGAGGGACGTAACAAGACACATAATATCATGCCAATAACTGAATAAATAAAGCTCAACAGAAAAGTATATGTCTAAACAGATAAAGGTCCTTAACCATTCTATGTGTAAATGCATTTTGAAGACAACGTTCCACACAAGGGCTCTCGAGACTAGAAATACGGCGCGTTAGCGTTTCAACCAAGGCACTAGTGGCGTCTAGAGGAAAGTAAATGCACGGCCCATTAGCACTCGAGTGAGAGCTAAGGGGCAGCTAGAGAAAAATAAATGCACGGCCACTAGCTCTTGGGTGAGTCACTAACGGCAGCTAGACGAAGGTAAATGCACGGCACATTTGTGTTTCAACCGAGGCACTAGTGGCATCTAGAGAAAAGTAAATAAGTGCACGGCCACTAGCTCTCGACTGAGTCACAAATGGCAGCTAGACGAAGGTAAATGCACGACACATTTGTGTTTCAACCGAGGCACTAGTGGCATCTAGAGAAAAGTAAATAAGTGCACGGCCACTAGCTCTCGACTGAGTGACAAATGGCAGCTAGACGAAGGTAAAGGTGTGAAAGCCCCTGCGCCTAATAACTGTCTTCACCGTCCCCATGCACTACTCGTGCTGAATCCATACCACGATATTTCTAATAACCGCTAAGTCTTCTAGACAATTATATTAGCAGTTATATCCTAACGCTCGTCCTGTACGGACCGATGTACGGTCGGTACGCAAGTCCGAATCTATATGAGACACGTGACATCGTGGTACACAAGTGTTGGCCCATGAATGCGGCACAAACAAAGGGGGTCTCTTAACTCTAGGCTAAATGCAAAAACTAAAATATAATAATTTGCAACTACATAGGATTTTGAAAGAACAACTTATAAGAAATAAAATATACATGATTGAGCAAGAAATTAAACAGTAAAGACAAGGTGTCTTGCCTGGGGTACCGCCTGGTGTGATGATCAAGGTAGCACAAATTTGACTTCGATATAACAATTGCGCATGTTGGTCTCCGATGATGGCACAGGCTGTTCAATCGGTCCAGAATAATCAAACTAGCTGAGGGACGACATAAAGAGGTACAAAAATGGCGAGGTAATAGGGATATGGGCTTGGTCACGGGCAGGGATAATCGATGGTAATTAGATAAATAAATTATATGATTTTAGAAAATATTTATAATAAGGAAAAATAGTTTTTGATACATTTTTGAAAATATGCAAAAATCAATTTAGGCCAAATTTCTAAGTTTGTAATGATAAAGTTTTAATAGAAAATGATATCTTGTTAGCGAAATATTTAGATAAAAAATATTAGGGAAAAATCATTTTAGGGCAACGAAAATTTTAATGATAGAAATCTCTATGGTGAATCAAAATAAGTATTTGGAAAAACTAGCAATTTATTGTATAAATATATATCTATATATTTTACTAATAATAACAATGGCACATATCTAATATTCGTACTCATAGATATTTCCACAAATAAAAATATACTAATAATCTATGAATAATTATAATAATTCCAATAATAATAAATATAACAAAGGTATTAATAATAATAATAATAATAATTTAATATTAATGATAATAACAGTACTAAAATCAATATATAATACTAATAACATTATTAGTAATAATAATGAAAATAATAATAATATAATAATAATAATAATAATAATAATAATAATGATAATAAACATAATAAAATCCCTAGTTAATACAGCCCATTCTCCCCAATATACAACAAAAAAACCTATTCAGCATTTATTCCCCAATTTCTTACTTTAAGAGAGAGAGAGTGAAAGAGAGAAGAGGAAGAGGGAAGTAGGTTTTACCAGATCTCACCGGCCGGCGGTCGGTGCTGTGGGCGGAGGATGCTCGGAGGGCGGCGCGCGAAGGAGACAGCGGCAGCGGAGCGAGCGGCTTCGGTGGACATCTCGGCGGAGAGGATCGGGCTCGCGGCTAAGCGGCGCCGGTGGTCGTCCGCGAGCAGCGGCGGAGTAGAGGGCACAGGGGAACTACGGCGGGCGGTGGGACTCCTTGGCGGCGAGGATCTGGCGATAGGAGGGTCCCACGCGCACGAATCTGGCGGAGCACCGGCAGTCAGGCGCTCGGCTGGCGGCGGGGGTTCTCGGTTACGGTGCTCAGGCACGGCGGACCAGGGTGGCGGCGGGCGGTCAAGGCTATGGGGGCGGAGTCGCCAGGGTGTTGACGGTTGCCGGAGGAGGCTGAGTTAGGTCGGGAGCGACGGTGGTCTGGTGCGGGTGTTCGGAGATGCCGAATCGGCGGCGGTGGCTCAGTCTCGTGGAGGCGCGCCGGCGAGGGCGGGGTTTCTTGGCCGATAGGGGCGTCGGAGGTGGCTCGACGGAGGAGAGGGTCCTCCCTTTTTTTTCTGGTTGTGGTGGTTTTGCTGGGTTCGGGTGGCAGGTTGGCCGGAGGAACGACGGGGTTACCGTTGGCGGTTGATCGAAAAGTAGCGGAGGGTGGTGACGATGATGGCAGAGGTGACGATGGTGGTGGTGTCGGGAGAATGGCATAGAGGAGTAGGAGATGTATTGTCGGGTGTGTCCGACACGGTGATGACGACTTGTAAATGTAAACTTGGTATAAGAATATGCGTCACAGACACGATGCACATCTGTGGGTGGTAAAAATTTCTGGAGGAGTACCTCTCCTTTTATAGGAGGTGGAATTCCCAGTTGGATAGAGATTGGAATTTATTTAAATCCCCAATAGATAAATTATCACTTAATTTAAATTGATTTAAATTAATTCAATCCAAATCAACTCCAGTCTAAATAAATTCTATACTTAATTTAAATATTTTAAATAAAGTCAATAAAATCTTTTCCCCATTTAAATTACCACATTTAATCAAATATTAAATAAAACAAATGTTTAAATATCTTTTTCATAAATATTAAAATATTACATTAATTAATTTTGAAAATCAAGGTAATTACTTAAATATTAAATCATAAAGTAGCTTTTTATAAATAACAAAACTATGTTGCTATACAATTTAAATTTCGCAAAATATTAAACCACAATTTCCAAATCACAATTTATTTGTAAACGACGAATAAAATAACCTTTTTATAAAAAATAAAATATTCATTACCTTTGTTTGAACATGTACTTTCATATATAAAAAAAATATATAATAAAATATTTTTCTAACATATGTGTCTCGACACATATTCGTACATGTCGAGAAATTACGAACGCAAATTTCGCACGTTACGTAAATACAACAAAGCGAACTCGTGTACGACGTATAGATACGAAGTACAAAAATAAAAAAAATATTAAAAAAATATTGTAGTAGAAATTTAGGGGGTTTACAATAACCATACCCTTACATCAGATAACACCTTCACATTTTTTCCAATGAGCAAGATGTCATCCACATAAAGTACTAGGAACACCACGTTTCCGCCACACTTTTTGTATACACATGATTCATCCAGACATTGATCAAATCCATAGGATTTTATAACCTGATCAAAACATATGTTCCAAGATCTGGAAGCTTGCTTAAGTCCATAAATGGACTTCTTGAGCTTACAAACAAGATGCTCTTGGCCCTTTTCAATGAACTCGTCTGGTTCCTTCATATAGATGTCTTCCTCAAGACTTCCATTAAGGAAAGCTGTCTTGACATCCATTTGCCAAATCTCATAATCGAGATGAGCTGCAATAGATAAAAGAATTCGGATAGACTTAAACATGGCTACAAGAGAAAAGGTTTTCTTATAATCGATACCCTCTCTTTGAGTAAAACCTTTTGCTACAAGCCGAGCTTTAAAGGTTTCAACCTTATCGTCTGATCCTCTTTTTCTCTTATAGACCCACTTGCATCCAATGGCTTTTACCCTAATGGATGGTTCTACAAGCTCCCAGACCTGATTAGAATCCATAGATTCTATTTCAGATATCATTGCTTTTTACCAAGACGAAGTCTGACGACTCTTGGAGTGCTTCATTGTAGGTACAGGGATCATAATCTTGTTCCTCAGGGACGAAGTCTGACGACTCTCCCGAGATCATATATCTATCCGGTTGTATCACAACCCTCCCACTACGACGAGGCACTATCGATTGTGGTGTAACATTTGTGACACGTTGTGCAGTTATTTGTGGTTCATCCTCTTGTACTGTTGGTACTGAAGTACTTGGTGTCTTACGTCTCAGTTCTTCTAGAACAACTCTACTTGGGGTTTATGGTTCATCACATAGTTCCTCTAAGAATCGGGCATTGGTGCTAACAATGACCTTCTGATCCTTAGGACTATAAAATAAACCTCCTTTCGTTCCTCTTGGATAGCCTACAAACAAGCATACTTCTATACAAGATTCTAACTTATCTGCTTTTCCATTCAGCACATGTGCTGGACTACCCCAAATGCGAACATGTTTCAGACTAGGCTTACGCCCAATCCACAGCTCTGTGGGAGTAAGAGGTACTGACTTAGAAGGAACCAAGTTCAAAATAAGCTGCAGTCTCTAAGGCATATCCCCAAAACGAATCTGGCAAATCTGAATAACTCATCATTGATCTAACCATCTCCATAAGAGTTCTATTCCTTCTTTCGGCTACACCATTCTGCTGGGGCGTTTCAGGTGCAGTCAATTGGGATACAATTCCAGCCTCTGATAAATAATCCCTAAACTCTCCAAATAGGTACTTGCCACCACGATCTGATCGTAATGACTTGATACATTTTCCATGACGTTTCTCCGTTTCAGCCTTGTACTCTTTGAATTTCTCAAAGCACTCAGACTTACGGCGCATCAAATAAATATCCATACCTTGAATAATCGTCAATAAATGTGACAAATATTCAAGGCCACCTCTAGCTTGGATAGTCATGGGTCCACACAAGTCAGAATGAACCAATTCCAACACATCTTTGGCCCTATACCCCTTCGCCGTAAAAGGCCTTTTGGTCATTTTACCTTCCAAGCAGGATTCACAGACTGGTAGTGCCTCCACTTCCAATGAACTCAAAGGTCCATCTTCAACCAGTCTTTGAATCCTTCTAAGGTTAATATGCCCCAATCACCATTGCCAAAGATATGTTTGGTTCATACAAGAAGGTTCTTTTCTCTTATTTAAGTTAGATGACATATTATTCTTCCATAAGTTGCATTATTGGCGAAATAGGATTAATGACATACAAATTATCAACCAATGCACCAGAACAGATAAAATGTTTATTCTTTCTAATGACAATATTGTCATTAAAATAAACTGAATATCCATCCTTAACTAACATAGAAACCGAAACTAAATTCTTTCTAAGTGAAGGTGCATAAAGATAATCTCTCAATGTCAAAGACTTATTTCTACCAAAAGATAAAGTAACATCTCCTAATGCAGCGACCGATACTTTTGTAGCATCATCCATGAACAAGCATATCTCTCTATCACTGAGCCGTCTGGTTTCCTGGAACCCCTGCAATGTATTGCAGACATGACTAGTGGCTCCTGTATCTACACACCAGGTGCCGATAGATAACACCGCTAAACATGTTTCAACTACTTGTAAATGAGATATACCTTTTTTTTCCCTTGTTTGAGAAGTGGACAATCAGTCTTCCAATGTCCTGACCCTTTGCACTTGAAACATTTGTCTTTCGGCTTTTTTACCGTGCCTTGAGGTCCCATGCCCTTCTTTGCTGAGTTTGCCTGCTTCTGAAAGTTATTCTTCTTCTTAGCCTTTTGGCTTAGAAGTAGAAGCCTTTTCAGAAACAAAAACATGACCACTCTGTCTAAAGAGAGATTCAGCATCCTGTAGCTCTTTTGCAAGTTCTGCCAAACTATACAACCTTTTGTTCATATTGTAATTAAGGCAGAAATTGTCAAAACTTTTAGGCAGAGTTCCAAGAATGATATCGACCTGGGATTCCCCATCGATTTCAGCTTCAAGGATCTCCACCTCATTCAGATGACCCATCATCTTGAGAACATGATCCCTTACTGGTGTACCCTCAGCCATTTTTGTATTCATCAAACATTTCATAACAAACTACCTAGCTGCTCTATTCTGATGTCTGATGAGTTCCTTGAGGTTATACATCATGTCATAAGCTGTGGCATGGCCTGATGCTGATGTTGCAGTACATTTGACATAGATGCCAGAATGTAATACGGCGCCATCTCATCTGCCTTTTTCTACTTCTTATAAGCCTCTTTGACCTCTTCATCAGAGTTAGCATCAGGCTTAGGTGGGCATTCCTCAACAAGTACATATTTGTACTCCTCAGCAGTCAGAATAATGTCAAAATTACGTTTCCAGTCAATATAATTTGGTCCGGTAAGTTTGTTTTCTTTAAGAATCACCATAAGTGGACTGAAAGAACCCATTTTTGAAATCCTGAGAATCACATAAATAAAATTATGTAGGGCAAAAAAAAAACTTTTTGAATTAACTAAATATTGATTCCCTCAAAATAATAATAAGAAATTCACCAACACATTGAAAACCATGAATTTAGCATGCTACGTATACAAATTCAAGTAGGTTTTTCTTATTAATTTTACTATCATGTCAACATAACTTTATGACAAATAAAATTAATATGCTGGTCTTGCTCGGGTCATACAAATAATAGCAGTGACTCCGATGGGGAGGATACCATTATTTGTATCTAAGTGTATACCATTACTTAATACTAAGTCCATTACCTTGTAATGAGTTCCTTCAGATGGAGAAGTGAACACATACTAAGTAACTTTCTACAATTATCCCTAAGGAAGTTTGTACTGGTGATCCATAATTATACTCATCCGATATGGAGGAAAGCACTAAAGCCAACGCGCAAGTATAATTACATCACCTACAAACCAGTAATGGAGACCATAGGATTTATACTAAATAAATATCCTCTCCCACTTAGTTATTTAACAATGAGAGTTTTTCTACTAGTTGATATTATGTCCATGTTGTCCATTATTAATGTAGGCTTAGTTTTTCAAAAAAAAACATCCACACAATAATAAACATGCATAATCAGAAAAAAAACAAAATGACAAAAATAAGAGAAAATATCCAACTATTATGGTCATCGTTGCTGCTCCGTCCTCAACTATCCGAATCCAAAATCTGGACTGCTTAAAACCAGCATCTCGTCCGGCGTCAAAAACAGCCACCACCGCCATCACGATTGATAAAAAATAATTAAACTTACATCAATCCTATGCCTCCCGAAGGAGTTCACACATAATCTAGATTAAAAAATTAAAATAATAAGCACGATCAACCCTCGTGATTTTAATTACATCCACAGCAACAACAATATCCACGACATGTCCGTGGTTTAAACAATACAATCAAAAACATGCATTGGACCATAATAGTTGGATCTAAGATGCCTGCAAAACCGAGTTAGAACATATCTACATCTACCGACTATTACACAGCACAGGTTTTATTGGGCAACATGGACGTATCAATCAATACGTAGATCTAAAGTGGCTCTGATACCAATTGATGGAACTGGGGATTCCCAGGACCCTTTCTTTGGTGTGCGTATTGATCGATAGAAAGTTAAAAAGATCTAATACGTGTTCTAACCCTTCATAGGCGGAAACTAGGGTCCACGAATTATACTTGCGGCGAAAAGGAGACAAGTAATTCCTGCAATCTCGAGCGGACGACCCCAAGATCTTCTGCACGTATTCTTTCTCGAGTTGGACGTCGTGTGGGCGACGATCTCCCAACCCTTTTCTTCTCCTTGGCAGCCCCCTCTTTCTCTCCTTACGTGAATCACAAATTTAGAGAAAGTATTTGATTTATGATCAGTAATCTGGCGGCCAGAGAATAGAGGATATATAGGCTACGGCAGGGAACATGAGGAAAAACTAGGGTTAGGCCTCCTAACGGATCTGGATATCCCGTGTTCAGCCCGAACACAAAATCCAGGCCCATTAACAATAGCTCGATCCACTAATGAGCTATTGTTGCACTACCTCCCTAATCCCAAATTATGTTTGTGGGCTCCTTTTATTATATGCTCGTTTGGCTCCCCATGTTAAGATATCGTATGTCCGTCGATCAAATTAAGTTACTGACAACTATATTGATTCGACATCTTTTATCCTTAAGTAGTACCGCTCAACTTTATTTGTCATGTCGGATATAATCCACCTGCAGGGTTTACATGACAATCCTTATGAGCTCCTTAAGGGGACATCATCAACCCGATGTATCGGGACATTGATTCTATTTATAATCAACAGCCCATCATACATACAATGTTATTACCCAATTCATAGAGGTTGTTGATCCATAATGAATCTCACTCTTTTATGAGTCAAAGTAATGCATACTGCATATACATGACTGTTATTATATCCGGATTAAGAGCACAAGCATCCATAATAACAGAGGTGTTTGTTCTCTAATGTAGTCAGTACAAAGAGAACAACCTCAAGTGGTCTGTTCAATACACACAAAGTGTACTAGTGTAAACCTATAGTCAAGATAGACTAATACCAGATTACACTACAACCTTTCCAATAGATTGTCCAAGTCCATCTAGGTTTGAACTATTTATATACTCCATAGGGAACTGATAATATGATCTTCTGTGTGACACCACACACCATATTATCTACAATATAGAATATCAGACATTTGTATTAACACTTGCAATAAATACAATATGCAAACATTTGCCCATATGATTCTCATTCAAAATTTAAGGAAATAAGGTTACTACAAAAGTGATGCTTTTTGTATATAACCCAAACATCATACATATCGGTAGCCAGCCGAAATACGAGCACGTGTCCTACATGTGACTCACAACACGTGATAAGCATGTGTCAAGCCCGTATGAGATATACCAATATCTCATCATCAATGGGTGGTCAATAGACTAAGTCAATGCGAGAGAAATAAACGAAAAGTAATAAAACGACCGATAGAGTCGCTTGCACCCAAGAGTTTTATAATAATAAAAATAAATATGAAATGTTGAAAATAATAACTAAAAATAAGAATATGTAATTCCCAGAGTAAGGTAGCAAGGTATCTTGCCTGGTGGTACGAAGGTGGCAAGTCCAAGAATCACAATATCAACAAAAGAAATGTCACAATCTCCAAACAACTCCGAATGCTGAAACAAACATCAGAACGTACTTGGAATAAGTGATATACCTAGGAAACGCTTGTCCAAAAGTCTAATTCTGGAACAAGGGCAAAAACATAATTTTGGGTCAAAACGATGTCCGCTGTTGGACCCATTTTGTACCGAAATACGTACAAATGACTACGGTCTCTAAAGTCGTTAAACTATATGTTTACGGATCCGGTTTGAGGAGATGAACTCAACGGTATATCCAATGTTGGATTCCGATGAGCCGTGCACAAAATCGTCCGTTGGATCGGGTCGCAGGCCCGCCAAAAATGACGTTCCGGTCGACCTTCTCAGAATCGGACCAAGCTTGGCATACAAGACCAGAAAATCGATACGGTCCTGTTGGCATAAGTTTCGTCTTGAACCGGCGACTATATACGAAGTTATTGCCTAATTAGTAAAAGGTTGATACGGAGGTATCTCGACGGATGTACTGATTTCGTCACGCACGTGCAACGAAATCGAGTTCCGTCAGTTCCGTACGTCGGCAACATCCACACGCGTCTTTCGATGCATATAGTGTGCGACCATGTCGCCCGGTTTGTCGGGACGCACGCAGTATCGGACAGAGTTCCAAATCTTTATATTTTTTGAAACAGATTTTTCCGAAACTTTAGTGTCGAAACTAAGGGTGTACGGTGAATGAAAATTTAAACTTCCAAGAGGGATTCTAAGTACTACATATGGTCTACAACTTTGTTTAGGTAAAATCTTTAAACTTTTACAAGATCGATTAAAATTGATCCTCCAAAGTGTGTGGTTGGCGGTCCTGTGCTATGTTTTCGCGGGCAGTTTTTCCTCAGATTCTCCTTCGATTTTCGAAGTCAAACGCTCGATGAATCCCAAACATACTTGCTGGGACTCCCAGGGATATGGGCTTTCTAAAGAACCTTACAAAATTGGAAACGATCGATAAACTACGGAGAAACATGATTGGGAAGGGGGTACCTGGCAATGGGTTTATGAACATGAAGGTCTCGGTTGTTGTCGGTTCAGAGGTTCCACGGTGGTGCAGCGGCCTGAGGCATTACGCAGGCGGAGGAACTGGTGTACGAGGATGTGAGGAAGGCTCGCCTAGGGTCAGGGAAGCTCTGGGTTGGGGGGTGGTTGCTTGAAAGTTTTTGCGTGTTTGGGAAACTCTTCTCCCGCATGCGCGTACATATATGGCTTTGTGAAATTCGATTTTTTAGTAGGAGTTACCTAGGGTTTTGGAGAGCTATTAGAATTTGGATTAGGGAGGTATTTGGAAGAGATTTCGTTTAAGATTTGATTTAACCAAATCTTTGGACGACTGTTCGCGGGAAAGAGGGGACCATAGCAGTTGGGTTTTGGGGGGTTTCTTAGGCTCGCGAGATTTTGCTCAAAATCTCATGAGCAACTCTTATTTCTTTTTCATTTTTTTCAATAAACTAAATATATACTCAG
The DNA here is from genome assembly GCA_029216955.1 of Iris pallida. Classification (NCBI taxonomy): domain Eukaryota; kingdom Viridiplantae; phylum Streptophyta; class Magnoliopsida; order Asparagales; family Iridaceae; genus Iris; species Iris pallida. The sequence continues at coordinate 18,367,851 of JANAVB010011999.1, forward strand.
TATATGCATAGACATATATTATATATAGTTCATTATATATACACATTTATACATCACTCTTTATATAGACCTATATATATATAAGTTTATAGTTGCATATGCATATCAATGGCACCAAAATTTATATAAAAATTTCCAAAAATCTACACCCACTAATTGCTCAGTTAAGTGTGTTTCCATAAATTTGGAAGCAATTATATAACATATATTAAAGTACTAACTAAACAATAGATAGGGATATCATGCAAATATTTAAAATATTTAAATAAAATTTATAAAAATTTAGGGTTTTACAAAGGCACCGTATCGGACACTGTTGGTATTCTACACCGGATCTCAGGCGAGTACATTCTCTGATAGTTTTTATTATTTGATACTTGTTATGATTTACGTATTTATTGATGTACTACTTGATTCCTGACACGAGTATCACATGAGTAGTTGTTATAGTTTCTGTTTTGATATGCATACTGTTCTCATATCTCATTGTACATTTCGATCTCCCTGCTCAATGTTTTGACACCATCTTGTACTAATATGGATAGCCAATCCTATTGGATTGAGCCGTACTCCTACACTATTATGGATAGCCAATCCTATTGGATTGAGCCGTACTACCATACTATTGTGGATAGCCAATTCTGTCAGATTGAGCCATACTATTGTGATATTGTAGATAGCCAATCCAATCGGATTAAGCCGTACTATTATGATATTGTGGATATCCAATCCTATTGGATTTAGCCATACTATTGTGGATAGCCAGTCATACGTTACTCATATGATTGAACCGTACTATTATGGACATTGTTAACGATAGAATACTTGTTGGAAATGATGTTTCAAATATAGTTAGTTCAGTTTCTTTTCTGTATAATTCATGTTCATTGTGATGCTCTTATTAATCTGTCTTTTCATTCTTGTTGCATGATATGCAAGATAGTTATGGTATAATTTATTATGCACATCTAGTATTATACCTACTATTAGTGTTTTATAGCTTTTGTCATTTAATTGGAACTGCTGTTAGAGTTTGTGCTTCGCTTTAATCCTAACTGGATATATTTTTTAGACGATACAGAGGACGAGTGCCCTACCTACTATGGCCCTCATGACGTAGTAGGCATAGGTCAGGAGACTTTGGCATAGTTGGGCCTAGTTCCAGTTGAGGAGACCTTAGTGGCAATCCAGTAGACGAGGCTTGTACTGGATATGTCTCCAGCACTATCTAACTAGCATGTTTATTATTCAGACTTATATTGAGATATTTGACTTTTAGATTCTGGACATGTATTTTGTTATATTATACTTTTGGATATTCTCTTTATGTTAGTATATTTTATCGTGTCATTCTATTCTTTCTTATAGATCTATGATTGAGTATGCTATATCATTATTGTCCTCCAGTTGGAGATGATATATATCGACAGGTTATCATATTCATTGCTAGTCTAGTAGACCTAGTTAACGTTCTACCACTGAAACTGGAGGGTAGGGTGGACGTACCCACGTACTTGTGTCCGAATATCTGGGTGCAGTTCATGATACGTTTTTTTAGTTGCCCATACAGGTCAGGCTTCATAATTAGAGCGATATTGTGGTAGTACAATGACTTAGTTGTACTACTACGAGCCTGTGATAGGATATAGTAAATAGGATATTATCATAATTCAACATTTTAAATAGTTTTAAATTGATTAAAAATTTACCAAAAATCACAATATGAGTTAAATCTTATTATCGATTAATCAAAATTATAAAATTTCAAAATTATCCTTATTTTAGAAAAGTGGATGTTACAGCCCCTTTGCTCACTCTTCATTCTGATTCATTAATCACGACAACCTGCTGCCTGGTGGGAGGGTGTTGCACACACTCACACATATATTTATCACACATAATACAATCATAGAATTTCCCCCTCTACCTTGTCTGTCAAGGCCAGACACCAATTTTCTTAAATCCCTGTGGGCAACTTGCACCAGCCTGCACAAACATTTCCTCTCCTTAAAAGGCCTACACACAGGATTCCCTTTGCAAATCTGTGTTGCCTTGTGCAAAGCTAGACAGGGCAGTGCCACTACTGCACATATTCATATATCCTACTGCACAAGATTGCATAACCTATTCCCATTGGTACAGTCCTAGCAGCTAACAACAATCACACTCACTCCTTCATTATCCTACACTCACATACCATACTACACACATTTGGATGACAGTCACAAATCTGTAAACAGATTTCCCTCCTATATTCCTATGTAGATTCATGTGTCACTATATAAACACACACTCAGGGCCTTTCGTCTTAGTCAGTACATGCTTTCCTTTGCCCGTTGTATATCCTGTGAACAGGTGTGCATAGGAGTGTTTGCCATGAATAAAAAGTTGAAGAACTTTTGTATTACAAAACTAAAAAGAGTACAAGAGATTCCTAAACAGGTGATCTAAGTACATTTTTGATTCTGGAAAAGTGTGACGATGGAGATCGAATACTATTCCTTTACTCCGTTGATGATCTAACGAAGATTCGAACTAGCACTGACTCTCTGAATGCCTGTGAGTGGTGATCTGGGTTTGCCAATCAAGAAGCAGTCGACGACCCTAAATGAAAGAAGACTTCTTCTACTTATAGACATGCACATATACGATGTGCGCAGGGGTGTTTAGCGTGCAGGACTGTTGGGCACACAAAAATATTGGAGAATCTATTGTAACTGTATGGTGGGAGCTGCTACTGAGCTGACACATGCCAGTTGTTAGGATTCTCTTGTTGCTGAGATCTTGGTTGGTTAGCACCCGTTCGTCAGCATGATTGAGTCAATGACACGTGTCGTGTGCACGCTGCTCAAAGATCTCGTTCTGTTTTAACAGACTAAATTTGATTATATCTTAAAGGGATACGGTTTGAACAACCTGGGTTTGATTGTATCTGAAGAGATAAAGTTTGAAGAAACTGGATTTGACTATATCCAAAGAGATACGGTCTTACTGTCTACGTGGCATCTTTCGAAAGTGCCACGCTGTGAAAGAGCTGCACATCGTAGAGACTGTGCTTTCTGGGGCTCGTAGAGACTACGCTTCTGGGATGTCTTAAGGGTTGTGCTTCTGGACATCATTAAGGATGCGCTTCTTGGAGCATCGAGGCGACCTCATTGGAACTTGCTCTTGATAACTGCTACATGCCATCTGGCATCTGCTGCTTTGATAACTGACAATTGATAGCTGTCAAATAGCTGTCTTCTGACACTTGTGTAAGTGTGCCATCAATGCTGAGTTGATAGCTTAGAAATGAGTACTCCATTATGGACGCTGCACTTTTGGATCTCCAAGGTGCTACGCTTTTGGAGTGTCGAACCATTGCATTTTTGGGGTTTTGAACCGCTGCGCTTGCGGGTATCTAAGGTACTGCGCCTTTGGGGCTTTCATTGAGTCAAAGCCTCCGTAATTGCTGCCACTTTATGGGGCTTGATGACTACGGACTTAGTCATAAATGAGATTCATTGCGATGAATGCGAGGTTCATCCAATTAACTCAGGGCTTTTGACTTACTGCTAATTGGCATATGGGTTTGACCACACACAACCTGTAAATTGGGATAGTTTTTAGGATATGACTCCCACTTTCTGTTTGGAGATCATATTGTACCATGATAAGTTCATTCTTGGCGAGCTTGGAAGAACTTATGCCAATCGGAGGCTAGGATTGTAGAACTCTTTGTTCACAGAAGCATTGATCCTGATGAAGAGGTTTTTGGGAAGAACTTTGCTGCCTATGGAAGGAACGTGCTAGCTGAGCTTTGGTTCGAGACTGCATCAAATGTCAAGCACCGGGTTTGGATTGATTGTCAACCAACGTTATGCTTAATAACTGGTTTATTAGCCAGTCTGATGTAAGATGAGGAAGCAGGGCGTTCCTTGACGAGGAAGTGATTCGCTCTGAAAAGGAAGTTATTCGCTCTACAGTTCTGCCAGCTGTGCGTTCTATGTCCTACGCTTTTGTCTGTTGCGCGTTCTATGTCCTGTACTTTTGTTTGTTGTACGGATCAAGCACTGCGCTTTCGTACGCTGTACTGCAGTCTTTGTATGCTAAGTAGATAGCTTTATATGTAATCATAAAGAATCTGTAATAGACTCATGTATCATGACTAAATAAAAAAAACGTTCTTTATGCACTTGTGCTTTTTGTTCTTGCAGCAATTTTTTGTGTTGTCTACGCTTTGTGGACGCTGCAATTTTTTTATGCTTCTGCCAGACCCCCTTCAAAGTTTTCAAACTTTGGATAAAGTTTGGAACACTTTGAAAAGAAGCATAAAACTGACACATGGCACAGCGAGTGCCAAAACATTACTGATAGGCTATCATCATTATGAGAGCTTAGTAACCTTCAGTTATTTAATGCTTTGAGCCGTCATTTCATTTAAACGATAACGACTTCTCGTTTTTAGAAAGAGATCAAAAATGATTTCGTTCCATCTTTGCACACAATTAGAAACGTTTCTTGAAATCCGAAGAGTCCTTTGGCTTTATCTGCGGACACGTGGCTTTGCCCTATAAGTAGGAGTTTTTGGAGGGAAAGAACTTTTACTTTATTCTTTTTGCCTCCTAGAGAAAGATTTATTTTCTTCTTTGAGAGAGAGAAACCCTTGCTTTTCTCCATGGCCCCTAAAAATCTAAGAGCCCCTAGAGTTCCTAAGGCTGGTGCAGCGAGTACTAGCAAGGCAAAAAGAAAGAAGCCGGCGACCGGAGCTGACGTCGTTGAGTCATCGATGCTAGCGCGTACGAAGATGTGCGAAAGGCTGTTGCAATGCCCCAGTCCCAAAATATGTAGGACTAGGAACATAGACATGCTATCTGTATTCATACGAAGTATACTCCAATATATGGAATCCTCGTATGAATACACAAGCTGTAAAATGCAGTAGAACCACAACAAACTAATCTCATCCACAAAATAAATGAATAAAAGATATCATATAATGATAATGAATTGTCTTGATACAATATATTGGGCGGAGACAAATCTACTACCAACAAAATAAGGAAAAATACATGGAAAATGAAATGAGTGGCGAGCGAAGCGAAGACGATCAAAGTGGAATCATCCTCGAAGATATAGAGATGATCATGGCCACGGCTAGAACACCTGCGAAAGACAAGAGCACACACCTGGCGAGATAACCAGGTCCTTAGAGGGACGTAACAAGACACATAATATCATGCCATATAAACTGAATAAATATTGCTCAAATAAATAAGTCATTGGTCCAACACACACCTATTGAACTAGCTTACCATCCCCCCAACCAAACAAGGACAGGAGATGGTAAACTAATTCACGGTGACGTATCTTTCCATGCTATGAATCTAATATGATATCCGGACTCCAACAAGGTTCAATACCTTCTCATCGGAGTAGTAAGCTACACCTACAACCAAACAAGGACAAGATGTGACGAACTAATCCGCGACAAGTTATTGTTCCAAGCCACGATCAGATACAAGTACCCAAACCAAAAGTACTCGTACCTAACGGATAAAGGTGCCTAACCATTCTAAGTGAAATGTAGTTAAGAACAATCCTTCCTACGTATGGGCCCTGGCTAAAATGGGATCGGCATGGTCCCCCCTTGGGGCACCAGAGGCCCAATCAATAAGAGCATAACGTTCCGCAGAACATCAGTGGCCGTCAGTAATCATGGGTAATCTGACCCGCGAAACCTGCGAACAGGCTAAAGCTGTATCTCAGATAAATAAATTTATCAAAAACTCAGTACTTGGTTATAGATGTTGTAACAAGTATGATGAGGACATTAATTTCCAGTTTGGATGTCCACCTACATGGAAACAACCAAAGTGGAAAAGGTCATGGAAAAAGGGTAAAACCAGTAATAGGAAAAAATGGAAAATTACTAAGAAGAAGTGGCAACCTAACTTCAAAAAGAAGTTTAAAACAGAAAAGAATTTCCGTAAAAGGAAATTTATTAAGCGTAAAAAGTTTAAAAAAGGGTGTAAATGTTTTAAGTGTAACAAAGAAGGACACTTCGCCAATGAATGTCCTGAAAACCTACATAGTGTTATAATAACAGATTTAGAAGACTATGGTATTCATATTGGAACCATTGATGAGGTAGTCGTGTTAGCCTCATGGATATAGATAGGTTGGGGATCATTAATAATAGAATCCCACCATCCGTCATGATCATAGAGGTAAGATGGAGAATCATTATCTTCAGGCACCATCTGTCCCTCTTCTTCTTCAATTTGCATGTCTGCATAATCAGTATCAGAAAGAAGTTCTGACGGTATTGATCCACAGACAGAATCATCCGGAAAATATTCCGGCCAAGGGCAAGAACCCACAGACTCACTATCTTCTTGGGCCATAAAATAACTTGGTAAGCCCACCAAGCTTCACAGCTGCATAATTTGCTGCATAGATGCAATCGTAGCCTCCTCGAGAATTGCGTCCTCAGCACCATCGTCTCCTTTCGCCTGTAAACCTGTCGGTCCAAGACACATATTGTTAAAAAAATCTTGGAGCAGGACTTCATTTTCTTCTTCCTTGACGGGCATAACGGTCACATAGTCCGCCAAGAGAACATTGCCGCTGCTGGAGAGGACCGCCTGTCCTCCGGAAAGCTTCCGTGCTTCTGAGAAAAACTCCCGAGCAGCACCATAACGTTCCTTTCCTTCATTGAAGTTGCCTTTCTTGAAGGGATGGAACTGGAGACCTGGATCTCCCTCGAGACGGTGAAGCTCCCAAATCTGGTACGAAGGGAAGCATTTGATGTAGCGCTTCTCTTCCCAAACACTCCAGATTCTGAATCTGAACATGTTCTGGAACCTGGAAGCACATGCTTTGGCAGCTTCCCAGCAAATTTTTGGGATGAATTGTTTGTAGATGTTCTCATCTAAAGAACAGATGAACATCTCGTGGACAAAGCCCTTTTTAATTTGTAGGGATAGGTTTACAATCTCCTGGAAACAAGATACCAGGTGGATGTTCCCATAGCTTGAATATATTATCTCCAATCCTTCAAAATACTTAGTGATGTTGGAATCATCTAAGCGCCTGAAGTAAGTGAGGAGGCGAGCTTCATCAATTAGCCCCTGCTTGTATCGAGCTATCATTCCCTGAGCCATACCTTCTGCATCCATGCTTTGGGTTCGTTCGTCATTAATGTTCAGGGAAGTGCAGAGATTCAGCAAGTCTGGTATTCGTAGATTGACCAGATCGTGGCTGTTAATCTGCTCGAGGACTTTGCATAATTCTTTGTGTTCAGAAGAAGGTCCGCTGAACATATCTTTTTCCATTGCTTCGAGAGCAGGTGACCTGGATGTAGCGCTATACGCCATCATGACCAAAGTCTGTTGCCTGACCTCAGCGAGCTTAGAGTTTAGCTGCTCAGACTTAGCTCGAACAGCTAGAAATTGTTTTTCAACTTGGGATAACCAGAAACTGGCTCCCTTGACATCATTGGATTGAATGGCTCGGTAGCAGCCATTGAACTTGTCCCAAGACTCTTTGTCATTTTTTTCAAGTTCTTGGTTATACCAATTTTTTACCACAGTGCTGGCAAAAGTCTTATTTTGTTGAAAAGGTACGAGCCTCTTGGGTCCGCCTTTCAAGATTGGGCCTGTGTGCCCTACTGAGCCTGTGTGGCTGGAGAGGCCTGTGTGGCCTGGATTTGAGCCTGTGTGCTCTGAGCTTGGGTCGATGTGCCCGATGCCGCCATCTGGCTATTCGCCTGGCTAGTCGCTGGAACTGGGCTATTCGCCTTTGGTGCTCCAGCTGTGGATGTGGATGCCTGATTGCCGGCACCCGCTCTAGCCTTTTTCTGACCAGTCACAGGAGTGAAGGCATCCTGCCTCTTCATCTCCTCGTGAAGAGCCTTCATTTTTCGGTATTCATCCGGATCCATAACTGCATCACGGCCTGGTAAGAGTATCAGCCAGAAAGTTAGTATATCCAGGAATATAATTAACTTCATAATTAAAAATTTCTAAATAAATAGCAATTCTAATCCGTCGAAGATTTTCTTCGGGATTGTTAATAGTTTTCTTCTTAAGAAACTGAGCAACAGATTTATTATCAGTTTCAATAATGAAATTTCTATAAAGAAGATATAGTCTTAAACTTTTTATTGCTAATTTAACAGCAAGATCTCCAGAGGAATCATCTATAGACTAATTTGTAATAAATGATCTTTATGTTCTTCAGCAGTTTTGGAGAACACAAGAATATCATCAATATAGACAACAACAAATTAATATTTATATTCCTTTAACCATTTGTACTCCTGGTTATAAGGAACTAACTATTCATGCACTCCTTGACACAGGAGCTGAAGTTAGTTTATTACAAGAATTGTTCATACCTGAACATTTACGTTATAAACTTGATCGACCTTGTCGATTAAATGACTTCATGGGACGACAAATATCAGTTGAATTTGGAGCTCTAGTTGATGTCCAAATCCCTGATATTCATGGTCTTTTTAAAATATATAAGTTTTCTTTTCGGTTACTTCCGAAAGATTTTGATAATGATTGCTTATTAGGAATGGATAACCTTCGCAATTATCCTCCTTTTAATCATCATTATATTGACATTGATGGACGCTCAATTCCTCGCGTACCATTTAATGTTTCTATAGCGAATAAGTTTTCTCCAACAGCACAGCGTGGTGAGATTGATGATAAAATTTGTACTTACAATATTCCTACGGATAACAACTTCCAAAAACTTATTCATAGTATGTTAGAACCACTATATTCTGATAATCCATTAAAATGGTTTGATAAAGCACCACGATATTGTAAAATTGAGCTTTTAGACATACATAAGGAATCGAAAGTTCGGGTTAATAGCATTATGGTTTCCCCTACTGACAAGGAGGAATTCGCTAAACAAATTGATGAACTTCTTCGATTAAAATTAATACAAAAGAGCCACAGTACTCATTCATCTCCAGCCTTCTTAGTTAGGAATCATGCTGAGATAAAAAGAGGAAAGGCGCGAATGGTTATAAATTATCGTAAGCTTAATAGCTATACAAAGTTTGATGGTTATTTTATCCCCTCTGCTGAAAATCTTATTAGGCAGATACAGGGAGCTAAGTTTTATAGTAAGTTTGACGCCAAGTCTGGTTTTTGGCAACTCAAGCTAGCTGATAAAACCTCCATAGAGCTAACAGCCTTCAGCTGTCCTCAGGGACATTTTGAATGGTTAGTTATGCCATTTGGATTAAAAAATGCTCCACAACGGAGGTCATCATATTTTGCTTTAATAATATTATTCCAAGGGTAGGGAATTTTTGTAAAGAATCCTTCCATCCAGAATTCCTTTTCCCTGTTATCATTTAAATGAAAAATTAATCCAATATATTTGGATACAAATTCTTCTAGCATACAGATATCACATAACATCATTTTATGTAATATCTTATTATAATTTTTTGTGGCTTGGGATACTTCTCCTGTAAAATCTGCAAGAAGTTGCTTAATTATTTCTTCAAGAGCTGCAAACTTATCTGGATTTGCTTTTAATACTTCTATTTTTTGAGGATCTTGCCAATGACTAGTGGCATACTGAATATAACCCTCAGTAGTTTTGTATTTCATAATTTCTTAACCATGCAATAATATCGCCTTGCCAATGACTAGTGGCATACTGAATATAACCCTCAGTAGTTGTATCAGCAGGTAAGAAATATGACATACCTTGCATTTTCTGCAACCAATTTGAGATATATTCACCAATTTGTTTATGTGGAATATTTTCTAGATTTAAAATCAGACCATCAGATAAATATCTTTTATCCTCTTGGTATGATTGCCTAGAAAGATTTAACTTATTCCAATCTTTACGCCTTTCTTCTCTAAATTTAGAAGTATAAGGGGAGGGTTCACCTAAAATAAATTTTGAATCCCTCATAACAACCTCAGGATTAGGAGGTATAGTTGTTGGATTTAGATGTGGTTCTGCTTCAATATTGAAAGTATCATTACTACTTTGTCCTTCTTCATTGGTGCGAACAAAGAGAGGTTCATGGTCGCTAACTATTAAGTCAGAATCAGAACTCTCAGCATATTTCCATTTGAAGAAGTCAATTCGTTCCATCTTTGCACACAATTAGAAACGTTTCTTGAAATCCGAAGAGTCCTTTGGCTTTATCTGCGGACACGTGGCTTTGCCCTATAAGTAGGAGTTTTGGAGGGAAAGAACTTTTACTTTATTCTTTTTGCCTCCTAGAGAAAGATTTATTTTCTTCTTTGAGAGAGAGAAACCCTTGCTTTTCTCCATGGCCCCTAAAAATCTAAGAGCCCCTAGAGTTCCTAAGGCTGGTGCAGCGAGTACTAGCAAGGCAAAAAGAAAGAAGCCGGCGACCGGAGCTGACGTCGTTGAGTCATCGATGCTAGCGCGTACGAAGATGTGCGAAAGGCTGTTGCAATGCCCCAGTCCCAAAATATGTAGGACTAGGAACATAGACATGCTATCTGTATTCATACGAAGTATACTCCAATATATGGAATCCTCGTATGAATACACAAGCTGTAAAATGCAGTAGAACCACAACAAACTAATCTCATCCACAAAATAAATGAATAAAAGATATCATATAATGATAATGAATTGTCTTGATACAATATGTTGGGCGGAGACAAATCTACTACCAACAAAATAAGGAAAAATACATGGAAAATGAAATGAGTGGCGAGCGAAGCGAAGACGATCAAAGTGGAATCATCCTCGAAGATATAGAGATGATCATGGCCACGGCTAGAACACCTGCGAAAGACAAGAGCACACACCTGGCGAGATAACCAGGTCCTTAGAGGGACGTAACAAGACACATAATATCATGCCATATAAACTGAATAAATATTGCTCAAATAAATAAGTCAATTGAATTATAACATGGTCCAACACACACCTATTGAACTAGCTTACCATCCCCCCAACCAAACAAGGACAGGAGATGGTAAACTAATTCACGGTGACGTATCTTTCCATGCTATGAATCTAATATGATATCCGGACTCCAACAAGGTTCAATACCTTCTCATCGGAGTAGTAAGCTACACCTACAACCAAACAAGGACAAGATGTGACGAACTAATCCGCGACAAGTTATTGTTCCAAGCTACGATCAGATACAAGTACCCAAACCAAAAGTACTCGTACCTAACGGATAAAGGTGCCTAACCATTCTAAGTGAAATGTAGTTAAGAACAATCCTTCCTACGTATGGGCCCTGGCTAAAATGGGATCGGCATGGTCCCCCCTTGGGGCACCAGAGGCCCAATCAATAAGAGCATAACGTTCCGCAGAACGTCAGTGGCCGTCAGTAATCATGGGTAATCTGACCCGCGTCTCTGGCGGAGCTCACGGGTTACAAAAGGAAAAGTGCATCGAAGCCTATACGCTAAGGAATTGTCCTCTCCGCCCAATGCCTACTATGTTGTATCCACAACACAAAACCTCTATTAACCGCTAAGTCAAACTAAGCATGCAACTTCTATTAGCGGTTATTCCTATCACACGGCTTATACGCACCGGTGGCCAGCCAGTCACGCATGTCCGTATTCTTCATGCGACACATAACTTCATGGTACAACGTGTCAAGGCCAATGAATGCAACACACACGGTGGTCCCTTAAATCTAGGTTTAATGTGTAAAAAAAATAATACATAGTAGGAAATATAAATGAACAGTAAGTTCTAACAGGTTATGCCATGTATCACAGTTTATTTTGCATAAAAAATAATGAATAATGCATGAAATATGAGCTAAATAAATAAACAACAAATGGCAAGGTGTCTTGCCTGGTAGGACACCTAGGGTGCTGCAATGATCAATGTGGCACGAACTACGACTTTGGTGCAACAACAATACAAGGTGACCTCTGATGGTGGCACAGACTGTTCCATCGGGTCCAGATGGGTCGAATTAGTTTAGGTAGACATATGGAAGTACAGAACTGGGAAGGAAACGGGAATAATGGGGTTGGTCATGGTCTGGACGATAATCGTAGGAATTTGATCAAATAATACCAATTTAGAAAATTATTAATAACCTTGCAAACTGTATTCTATTACCAAAACATTTTAGATAACTACGTACTTGAAAATCAATATATATATATATATATATATATATATATATATATATATATATATATATATATATATATATATATATATATATGTAGAAGCATGGAAAAGAATAATGAAAGATCCATGCGGCCAGAGAGCCCCATGCGGCTCAAGTATCCATGCGGTTCGAGCGTCTATGCGGCTCAAACAAGTTCTATGCGGCTCGGAGAGGAGCCACGTGGCCTGCAAACAACTTTTTCGTTTGTCCTTTACGGCATTAAATGCCTTGACGGCTGACAACTCTGACACATGGCAGCCCTGACACAAAAATACAATTATGACTCCGTCATAATGGCAGACTCCTAGGGAAATGAGGGAAATCTCTGACACGATCCCCCGAGATCCAGAAACTGTCACGCGGCCTTGACACGTGGACAGTCGCATGCTGCTCAAGTAGAGACCACCCCATGCAGCTCAGGCCGAAGCAGCCCCATGCGGCTCACGAAGACTAGCCCCATGCGGCTCACGAAGACTATCCCCATGCGGTTCAAGCAAAGGCTGCCCCATGCGGCTCACGAAGACTATCTTCATGCGGTTCACGAAGAAGGCACCCATCATGCGGTCACCTAAACTCATGCGGTTCAGATTGTTACCATGCGGTCCAAATGTTCAGGGGGCCACTATCAAGCAGCCTTGACACGTGGCCAGCCTTATGCGGCTCAATGAGGAGCAACTTTCCTGCAGCTCAGATTTCTGCAGTGGCATGCGGTTAAGACACGTGGCATGATAGCGGGGCACGTGGCATCAAATTGATCGAAATCCCTCAACAAATCCCAATAAAATATTAGGATCAAATCAGATCATTTGCAATCAAGCAAATTAATGACACGTGTCGAGAAATCCGAGGTTGGCATGACAAATCAGAAGGATTTATGTCAATCATCATTAATTACATATAAAAGATTTGATGTAATCACATTTATTGCTCAAATCTCGTATATTCAAGATGAACGGCCCAGATCCAGTGATCCTTAGCCGCCGACTTTTAAGAATGGGCAATGATTGCAAACCCTAATGAGCCCCCCCACTCTTATAAATAGCAAGGTGCCATTCCCTTGCGAAGAGACATACACATATACAGGAAGATATACGGAGAAGACATATACAGAGAGAGACATAGAGAGCTAGAGAGAGAATATACAGAGCCTGAAAAGAGAGCATTTCTTCATCAACGCCAAGCAGTTCTTCTACAGAGCCAAGGCTGCACCCGATCGTCCAAGGAGTAAGGCAGAGCTGCCGTCGCTTTCCCGAACCTCTACCGTCACCCCCAGAATCTAAAATAAACAATTGTACTTAGATTGTTGTACCTAGGTTTTCGTCCCTAGGCTTTCTTTGTACAAACGAGTTTGTATTGTGAAGTAAAAGTCCAGTCCTCCGATAATTGTTCTGCTCTTTTATATTTCATGGCAAACACGATGGCGACTCTGCTGGGGACAAACTTCTCCACGACTGAGGAGTTGGTGACGCAATCGGATGCAGCCAAACTTGGCTCCACGCAACAGAAGATGGTCGTCCGCTTCGACCAACAGGCGTTTGAAGAAATGCTTTCTGAAGGAAGTACTGGCCCGGTCCAGAAGCGAACCCGTACAAAGAAAGCTCACTGCGAGTGGAGGCCAAAATCATTTGCTCCTCCCCAAGCTCTGGACGGAGTACTCTCTGCTGCCCAAGACGGCAAAGGCGACTCTCGTACGGCCCCACTTCGAGCCATAGAGGACTCTGCTGTCCCCAAGTCTGGCAGAGGAAAGCGCTACGATGCTGGACTTGCAGGGGCAAAGAGCGATCCTATGTGCTCCAGGAAGAAATCGAACAACGGCACCAGCCGCAAGACGAAGACTCATGCGGCCAAGATTGCCAGCCGCATGAATGATGACCATGCGGCTGAGACTACTAGCCAAAGGCGCAATACTCATGCGGCCAGGATTTCCAGCCGCATGGAGAAGACCTATGCGGCTGAGACTTTCAGCCGCTTGAAGAAAGCCCATGCGGCTACGACTGCCAGCCGCATGGAGACTATTGATTCCAGCCGCATACCACCTGCTCCACGTAGCTCTGTCTTCGACCGCCTCTCCTATGGTCCTGATCTCTTGTGGTCCCAAGAAGACTTTTCTGACTCTCTCCAGCACCACCTAGACTCTTCCTACTATGTGTCCTCACGTACTAGAGTGAAAAAGTCTAGGGCAGCACGAGCTTGGCAAGCTCGGTCCGCTGATCCGATCTCTGACCATCCGAGCGCCCCACATACCGTTATATGGGCCTCTGATGGAAAGTTATACAGAACCACTCGAGTCCAGCCCCTGGCGGCAAACGGACAGAGAGGTTCCCAAAAGTCTCCCAAAATCCAGGGAGCAAACATGGTCGATCTAGACCCATCTGACTTGCGTGAGGCCATCCTCCACAAACGCAAGGAAAGAGAGGGTGCATCGGGGTACAAAGAGTCCTCCCACGGACGTCACTGCACCCAAGTCATCGTCAACTGCTGTTACAATAACGCGATGATGCAAAAAGACCGGCAGTCCGTCTTTCAAAGACTGCAACAGCCGTCTTCAAAAGACGAGGCACTTCCCGTCGTCCCCTGTAACTGTGCTCAGAAAGTCCCCGTCGATGGGAGAGGGAAGAAGACAAATGTTCCCAGCCCGAAGATTTCAACCACTATGACTAAGAGACTGTCGTCTAAGCGGGTGCCCACCACCGAAGTTTTCCAAGGTACCCGTTCTAAGACGAAATCTGCTACAGTGGGAGATTCGTCGTCTACACCACTGGGGGTTACTGGGACTGGGGGTAGCACTCCTCCGAACCTCCACGACAATCCGATGTTCCAAGAAGACGAGCCGGGGGAAACAACTCTCCCATCAGATGCAGCAAACCCCGACGTCCCCGAGGACGTCCATAATTCCCAAGACGAGGCGAACTCTAAGGCTGGGGGTACTATCCCTTCTGAGTCCAAACCAAAGGAGAACATTTCCACCTACCCCGATGACTTCTCACTACATGGGTATGATTCAGAGGGCACTTCCTCCACCGTTCTGTCTATCTCTCCTCATGTAAAGACGGTGTTCATGACGGACAGCAGCCAAGGTGGTTCCAGTGATCGCTAACGTATCGACACTCTGGAAGCCATACTGCATGCCTTGGTCAAGTCTGTAGACGAGATCAAAGCGGCCCTTCCAACTCTGCAAGGAGGGACGCCTGGCCAAACAAGCACGGGTCCCGCGATCAATGCGGACTCGAACTCAGCAGCACCGAACCCGGGCAATAATCCCCCTGAAGTAACGGCCCCCACCGCTATGGATGAGGCCCGAGAAGCAAGAAGAGAGGTCCAGGAGCTCCGAGCCATGTTTCACGCTCGAGAAACCTCTCAAGACCTTAGAATACGGCAACCGTATCCTGCTGCATGGAGGGATGTCCCCTTCCCGCCAAGATATAAGCCGTTCAACATCAACCCGTATGATGGCAAGACCTCTGCAAGTCGATACATCACTTACTTCGAGGTCACCACCGACAATCTGCCCCATGACGATGCCATCCTCACACGATTATTCATTGGGGCATTGGAAGGAGTCGCCTTCGACTGGTATCGCAACCTGCCGGACAACTGCATCTACTCCTTCGTCGGCTTCAAGCGCATGTTTTTGGAGAGATTCTACGAAGTAGGGCAGGACATCATAATGTCCACCCTCATGGACGTCATCCAAGGGGAGAAAGAACTGACAAGGAACTATATCGAACGGTTTCGCCAAACCGTAATAAAGCTGCCCTCTGGTAACTCGGATTCCTCCTTAATTGAAATTTGCCAAAAGAGATTGCTTCCAACAATCAGCCTCTGGATGGGCGAAAGTCAATTCAAGGACTGGAAGACGTTTCTCATCAGTGCCACAAGCGCCGAAGAACGATTGAAGAAGGCTCGCCAACTGGGATTGCACATCTCGGAGGGAGAAGACAAGGGTAGGCGTTCTAACGCCAACACCAACAATGGGGGTAGCTCCACCAACAATCGGGACAACAAGGGCAAGCAGGCTATGGTGGCCGACATAGCCCAGAAACCCGAGTCAAAACCGACAGACAAACAATGGCCACAAATGACCTACTCCTTTGAAGACGGCCACGTCAAGTCCATCTTGGACATGCTCATACAAGAAGACAGAATTTAGCTCCCTCCACCAAGACGGGAACCTCGGCCGGCAGAAATGGAGAACCCAAAGTACTACCATTATCACCGCTACGTCCACCACGCTACATACGACTGTTACCAACTACAACGGTATATCCAAAATCTCATCGATTCGAACGCTCTGGTCATCAATTTCGGAGAGGTAACCGTGGCAGCCAACATGGTATCAGTACAATTTGGCAGCTTCCCTCCAACGGAAACTCAAGACGGTGTGGTCCCCATCTCTCTGGCGACAATGGAGATTGCTAATCTTCTACCTCCCCGAGATCAGGCTGCTGGTCTAGTGCCCCTCACCACATCACGAGGGGAGGTCATGTGGGTCCATCCAGACTTGATATCTGAAGTGACTCAGCCCACACCATCTTCCATTTGCAAGAAGAAGAGTAGAAAAGTCAGGTCTTGTCGCACAATCTCGGCAGATATCAAAGAAGCTACAGCTGTCGTCACGCGGTCTGGGGCACAATCCTAACCTGTGGCTGATAACTCGGCTGAAGATCATCAGCCCGCTACAACTGACGCTCCGGGACCTTCTCAGCCTCCGACGACCGACAAGCCTAGGCCGAAGGAGACTCGCTTTGACAAATCCCTCCGAAAAGAGGCACCACAGGGGCTGGAGAGGCCCTACTACTTTGACATCTTGGCGCAATTGGCCAACACACCGGCCAAGTTGTCATTATACGAGCTTCTGAGACTCTCAAAGGATGTTCGTGCGACTTTGAGCGATGTACTCCAAAATGCCGATGCGTACCTGGCTCAGGTCAACCTCACGAGAGAGAACCCGCCTGCAGATCTCCAAGACAGCGCTTGCACGGGAGCGATGCCCAACATTGTCTTCACTCTGCAGGATATGCTCATCAAAACCAACCTGCACGATCGCCCGTTATATTACACTGGATACATCGACGACGTAAAGGTGGATCGGATGCACATTGATCCTGGCTCTTCCATAAGCATCATCTCGAAGGGTCTGTTACATCATCTCCGTATTCCTAGCATCGCCTGACGCCAACAAGCACCGCCATCAGCGGCTTCAATTCGGACAGGAGCTACCCAATTGGGAAGATTCGCTTGAAGTGCCAAATTGGCGATCTTCAGTCAGAAGTAACCTGTTACGTCATAGATACGGACACTTCCTACAACATCCTCTTGGGGCGCCCCTGGATACATGATTATATGATCGTGCCCTCCACGCTACACCAATGCTTCAAATATGTCGACAAATACGGCTTCGTGAGGACAGAATTTGCCGACATCGATCCCTTCAAAGGGGTCGAATCCTACTACTCAGACTCCTACCTATACGAAAAATCGAAGAGGCACCTTGGTGAAGGAGATGGGCAAGCTCGTACCGAGACGGCCACAGGATCAGAAGAACCTCTGACGATCCACCTCCAAGCTCACAAACCTGGCAAGTCCGCACCCCTTACCGCCACTCTGCGTAAGGACGTAATCAGCCTTTCGGCACAAGAAGAGCAAATGATAATCCGGCTGCCAAGGTTCGGCTAAGTGGCAAGACCCACAACGGAGCCATTAACAATCAGGCTGCCGAGAGTCGGCCAACCGCAAACGGAGAAGCTCAATCCCTCCGACAAACCAATGATGATACGTCTTCCCAAGAAGAGTCGTCACCCCGATGCAAGGCCGGGGACTTCTAGCGAACCAACCACTCTTCGCCCAGCATCGAGTACTAAACTGGGGATCGCTAGTCTGCCAATAACTCCACGCTCTGCTCCACCAGCTGAACCCCTGACGATGAAGCTGCCCAGGTCGTCCTCTCAGTCTTCGTTCATACACGGGGTAGCCGAAGAGGAACCGGAGCTAGCCAAGTATGTGGCTGCCCACACTGATGTTCCCTCCGCAGATGATGTAATTCCGCTAGAAAAGATACCTTACTTCATCAATAAAGGGCTATCTTTGAACTACCTCGAGCTTAATAAGCTTTGTACAATGTATGCTATGGAACACGGTATAGGCACTCACCTACACACACAGGTGACAAATGTGTATACCGCAAACCAGCTTACTCCAATGGAAGGCGCTTACCGCATAATCGAGAGAGGGGACCATCCAATCATCTTCGGCCGGAAGGACAATCCGCCGCCCTTCACCATAGAAGAAGTCGATCTTGAATCAGATGCCGGGAGACTGCCTCTGTATCTTTATAGCCCCTAATCCAAATATCTTATGCAAAAATAGGGGTATGATCTGGCAACTACACCAGGCTTGAACTACGGCACTGGGCGACGATTACCTTTGAAGCCACCGGTCCCGGCAGGCAAACCACGGGACTACTACAGCAAGATCCGGTGTGGATTAGGGTATGTTACGCCTACAACGACCCCTGAAAGTTCAGATGAAGAATGTGACTGGCATTCACATTCAACTGGGTCACCAACTTCTGACTCGGATACTAGCATCAGAGACGTATTCAGACTAGTCCTGTCAGTCAACATGGCATTCACCGACGCTTATGAAGAAGATGAAGACATCACTGAAATCCTCGAGTTAGAGCCGTGGACCCAACAGTTGGATGCACAATGGGAAAAGCGGTTCGAACAAAGAGAACCTCCTACTGAAGATGAGGTCATACAAGTGGATCTCGGCAGCGAATCTTCTCCAAAACCGATCTTCGTCAGTAAAAAGCCTAACAGGCGAAGAGCGAGAATCGCTGCTGGAACTTGTCAAAGAAAATATATTGATGTGTTCGCCTGGAGCTATGAAGACATGCCGGGGTTAAATCCCGATATTGCTATTCACAAGCTCAATATTCGGCCGGATGTAAAGCCAGTCAAGCAACAACAGCGACGCTTCCGCCCAGGCATCATGGATGCGATCGAAGTCGAAGTCAACAAATTAATAGCCAGCGGCTTCATTCGTGAGGAACAACACCCGGACTGGGTCGCCAACATAGTACCAGTCCTCAAGAAGAATGGGAAGATTCGAATTTGCATCGACTTCCGCAACCTGAACGAGGCATGTCCCAAAGATGAATTCCCCCTCCCAATCACAGACATCATGATTGACAACACCTGCGGCTTCGAACGTATGTCATTCATGGATGGCTTCTCAGGGTACAACCAAATCAAGATGTCTCTTGACGACGAAAAGCATACATCATTCCGAACACCGATTGGCACATACTGCTACACAGTCATGCCTTTCGATTTAAAGAATGCTGGCGCCACATATCAAAGAGCCATGAGTATCATCTTCAGAGACCACTTACGCAAGACGGTGGAGTGCAATGTTGATGACATCGCCATCAAGAGTCGCTGTAAGGGAGACCATCTCCAGGATCTAAGGACAGTGTTCGACCTGATGCGAGCGCACAATTTGAAAATGAATCCCACGAAATCCTTCTTGGGCGTATCCAGCGGGAAGTTCTTGGGTTTCATCATCACCGCCCAGGGTATCCATGTAGACCCTGAGAAGACGAAGGCAATTATGGAGATGGGTCCCCCGAGAAATCTCCGCGAACTCAGAGGCCTCCAAGGGAGGCTAGCTTACATTAGGAGGTTCATTTCCAACCTCTCCGGGCGATGTCGACCATTCACCTATCTCATGAAGAAAGGCATCTCATTCGTATGGGACGAAGAATGTCAGCGTGCCTTCGACAACATCAAAGAATATTTGTCGAACCCTCCAGTCCTGGTGCCCCCGGTTGCTGGAAAACCATTCCTGCTCTATGTATGAGCAATGGAGCATTCCCTCGGCGCTTCACTAGCACAAAACAATGATGCAGGCCATGAGCAAGCTATATATTACCTCTGCCGGAGGATGATCGGGCCAGAGCACCGATATACTGCCATGGAAAAGGAATGCCTCGCCCTGGTGTTCGCCATTCAAAAGACGCGACACTATGTCACAGGACAAATCATACATGTGATCTCATGAGTCAACCCTCTCAGGGTCCTCATGACTAAACTAGGGGCACTCAGCTCTCGCCTCGCTACATGGGCAATATTGCTGTCCCCCTATCATATGATCTTCGTCCCACAAAAGGCTGTTAAAGGTCAAGCCCTGGCAGACTTTTTAGCAGCCCACCCAGGCTCGGAGTCGTCCAGAATATATGAAGAAATCCCAGATGAGGTCGTCGACTCGCATGCAACCTCCCACGATGATATATGGCGAATGTTCTTCGACGGCGCCTCAAGGACCGGACCTAAAGGCAACATCGTCGTTGGAGTCTGGGTGGTGCTGGTTTCTCCTTCCGGATTGGCGATCAATCGCACTTACTCTCTCACAGAGCCCTGCTCTAACAATGTGGCCAAGTACAACGCTTTGGTCATTGGCCTCCAACTTGCAAGAGAGCTGGGGGTAGAATATCTTGAAGCATATGGCGATTCACAGTTAATCGTCAATCAGATCCGGGGCTCATACGAAGTCCGCCATGAAGACATGATCCCCTATCATCAAATAGCGATCGACATCATCTCGTCGTTCAAGGGGTTCTTCATCGAACATGTTCTGAGACTCCGAAATATCGAAGCCGATGCCTTAGCAGGCCTTGCCGGTAGATGTGATAGGCCACGAACTGGTCTGCCCCAAGAATAACGTTCAATTCGTGGCAAGTTATTCCGCTCAGACGGTCGACGAAGTCCCGGATTGGAGACAACCATTCATTGACTTCGTAGTCTACGATATCCTGCCCGAGAACCCAAAAGAGGCCACCTCTATCAAAAGGCGTTCTCTCAGATTCTTCTACGATACAGAGACGAAAATGCTGTATCGGCGATCCTACGAGGGGTTATTGCTTCGGTGTCTGTCAAACGCAGAAGCCAAAGAAGCCGTACGAGAAGCTCATGACGGTGTCTGCGGGGCCCATCAGCCTGGCCCTAAATTGTAAGACCATCTTCGTCGAATGGGCTACTACTGGCCAACGATGGTAGCAGATGCGATAGACTATGCAAGAAAGTGCAAAGCCTGCCAAGTCCATGCGGACTTCATCCACCAACCATCCGAATATCTACATCCGACAGTGGCGTCCTGGCCGTTCGAAGCATGGGGAATGGATATCATCGGTCCGATCACTCCACCTTCCTCCCGAGGACATCGCTTCATACTTGCCATCACAGATTACTTCTCTAAATGGGCGAAAGCTGTTCCGCTTGTAGAAGTCAAAACATCAAACGTGATCAGCTTTCTCAAGCATCAGGTCATCTATCGCTTTGGACATCCCCGAAGGATCATCTACGATAATGGTCCGCAGTTTGTAAGCCACGCCTTCTATCGGTTCTGCGACAAGCACCGCAACCATAATATTGCTTCAACACCATACAACCCAGCAGCGAATGGGTTGGCAGAAGCATTCAACAAAACAATCATCAAACTTCTTAAGAAGTTCGTATCGTCCAACAAACGCGACTGGAACAAGAAGCTTGGTGAATGCCTATGGGCGTACCGTACCACAGTCCGAACAGCCACAGGGAACACACCATTCTCCCTGGTGTACGGGAGTGAGGCAGTTCTCCCATTGGAGACTCAAATACCCTCGTTCCACGTCGCTCTCACTTATCAATTGACGACGGACGATAACTACCGTCGTCGGCTACAAGAATTGGAGGCCTTAGATGAAAAGCGCCTCCTGGCTCAGCAACGGATCGAGCTATACCAAGCACGTATCTCCGGAGCCTTTAACAAGAAGGTTAAAATCAGAACATTCCAAGCGGGCGATCGCGTTCTGGCAGTCCGGAGGCCGATGGTCATGACTCACAAGACCGCCGGCAAGTTCCAGCCAAAATGGGAAGGTCCATTTATCATCGAGGTTGTATTCTCCAACGGTGCTTACCGCCTCACAAAACAAAATGGAGACTTGCTCATGTTGCCCGTCAACGGCAAGTTTCTGAATAAATATTATGTCTAAACGACATCCTCCAGATCATCGAGTCATGTATCTGCCGGTACCGCTGAACTCGTACGACATCTTCCAGATCATCGAGTCATGTACCTGCTGGTACCGCTGAACTCGTACGACATTTTCCAGATCATCGAGTCATGTACCCGCTGGTACCACTGAACTCATTTTTCCAGATTATCGAGTCATGTACCTGCCGGTACCGCTGAATTCGTACGACATTTTCCATATCATCGAGTCATGCACCAGCTTGTGCCGTTGAACTCATTTTTTCCATATTATTGAGTTATGTACCCGCTGGTACCGCTGAACTCACTTTCATAATATCCCAGATCATCGAGTCATGTACCCGCTGGTGCCGCTGAACTCACATCCACCACATTCCAGATTATTGAGTCATGTACCCTTCCATACCGCTGAACTCACAATCTCCCTGATTATCGAGTCATGTACCCGCAGGTGCCTCTGAACTCACATTCTGGTCACTCCTTCAGATAGTAAGTCATGTATAACCATACCTCTAAACTTTCTTCCCGGGAGAGATCCTCCCTCATGATCCACTACCCGCACTCCCAGTGCACAAAAAGGGTAACAGATCCACAAATTTCCAAAACAGCCATGTCCTCATTACCTCTGAGTCGTTTCACTTCCGCCAAAAACAAATCACCCCTTTACATAGAACTTCCATGTCCTCATTACCTCTGAGTCATTCTATGTACCCTCCTTCATTGAGCCCACTCCTGCCATGTCCTCATCACCTCTGAGTGGGAAGGTTCCGTCGAAGAAACCTTCATGCTTGCCATGTCCTCATTACCTCTGAGTAAGTATGATGATTCCCTTTCGACTTATTATCCGTACCCACAACCGGAGTACGCCAAGGATAATAGGTCCACAAATATTTTCCGCTGAGTCCACTCCTGCCATGTCCTCATTACCTCTGAGTAGGAAGACTCCACGGTAAAACCTCCGTACTTGCCTTGTCCTCATTACCTCTGAGTAAGTATGTTGGTCCTCTCTCGTCTTATTATCCGTACCCTGAACCAGGGCACGCCAAGGGTAATAGGCCCACAAATGTCCTCTGTTGACCACAAATATCCTCCGTTGAGTCCACTCCTGCCATGTCCTCATTACCTCTGAGTAGGAAGACTCCACGGTAAAACCCTCATACGTGCCATGTCCTCATTACCACTGAGTAAGTACGTTGGTTCCCCTTCATCCTATTATCTGTATCCTAAGTCGGGGTACGCCAAGGATAATAGGCCCACAAATGTCCTTTGCTAAGTCCCTTAGTACAGGCCCACCATTCCTCATCATGCCCCGGGAGCCCAGCTGCTCCATGGCATTCTATCTCCCGATACCCCAAACACCCACGACCACCTTACCGTGGAACTGTTCTAGGTATCCCCAATCAAACTTGTTATCCGTACCTGAAACCAAGGTATGCCAGGGATAACAGGTCCACAAACAAGTCCCCCATGCGGGGCACACATCACCACAATACCACAGGCACAACAAGCAATACAAATGAAGGGTAGAATGGAAAGTACTCTTTATTTGAATGACGAAAAAGCATTACATGTTTTGGGGACCACGTCCCTCCCAAAAAGAAAAGAAAAGGAAAACAGGAACAAAAAGAAGAAAAGGCCGACTATAGTTCGGCATTACACAACTCCAAAAGGCGGTTTCTCACCAAGGTAGTCCCTCACTCAAGCCGCTGCCTAGCTCGGCGCTCGGCCTCCTGGGACAACTGTTCCGCATCATTCAAGTACATATATGCCTGCCAGTCATTTTCCATCTTCTTTAGAGCAAGTTCCAGATTGGCAGAAGCTCTACTAAATTTGTCAGTCTCCTGAATAGCAACCCCTTTCTCAATACGAGCAGCTTCGAGCTCGGACTCCAGGAAGGCCAGCTTTCTCTGGAGCTCGAGAATCTACTCCCGGGTGTCAGTTACCCCGCGGGAGGCAGTCGCTTCCCGAGCCGCGCAATCTTCAGTGCGACGGCTCCATCGATCGTACAACTGAGTCAGATCCCGGCGATCCTTCAATATAGCTGGCTTGAGCGATTCCCGAGCAATCCTCACCTTCTCTACCACGGTTGTGAGGAAAGTACGCTCTTGATCTATTGCCACTGATAGATCAGCTTGTCGCAGTACGCAAAACTGGGCCACAAGACGATCGCCCTCTAATAGCTTAGGCTCCAGAACCGCCGCTAGTCCCGTCCCATCGGGAAGTGTTCTAAGGATATTAATTTGGCCACCGGCGCATTGGCGGGCCATAGCAAAGGGAGTCCCCCTCTCCACAGCTGCCTCAATCCCCCTCTTCAGGTGGCGGTGGAAACTGTCGACCACATCCTGGGATACTTCATCCAAAACTTCTGTAGAGGACGACGTCAAAGGGATTGTGGCGGGCAGTACCGAAGGAGTAGCCTCAGAACTTGCCATCCCTGCCACCAGGGAAACGAATCCTGTATGAAAAGATGCATGAATAGCAGCTAACTCCTCTTCCGCCGCCCGAAGAGCCTGGATACTTGGCAGGGCGGAAAGGTTAACTCCCGAAACTATATTCGCAGAGGAGGGCGCGGAAAGCGTCGTCCCTTGCCCCAGCTGTGCTATCACTAGGGCTCCCAAACTTGACCCAGCTGGAGGCCCCTCAGTATAGGTTGGAAAAGAAGGAGGCACACGTGCTCCCATCAGATCCCCTCCGGTAGAGTCTGCCCCGGCAATGTCCGTTACCGGCAATAAAGGGGTGGGACATGCACGTCCAAAGCAATCATTAATCTACGAGGGACAGGATGATAGAACAAATAGGCCTCCTCAGAAGTCAAGAAGTTGGTTTATCTTACCAGGGGAGAGCACGGAGGCTGCAGCTCGTTCGTAGCTGGCATGGTCCCCCCATCCGCGGCTTCCAACTCAAATTCAACTGGTTTCTCCGCCCCAGCCACCCCTGAAAGGGAGCCAGCCAGGACAGTGTCATCATGTTGAAATTTAGCTGTCTCAGGGACAGGTGCAGTAGAGCCCCCGTCCCCATGGGTTGAGGTCTCAGCAAGGTGAGACTCCCCGGCCGCCTCCGGAAGAACCCCAGCAGAAGTGATGGCGGTGCACATATCATTGATCAAAGTGGACAAGGCCGGATCGACCTCAGCAGTCGAGTCCCGAGAAGCAGACCCCCCGGACGCCTACAAAGAGCAAAAGAAAAAAATGATTAGGCCATAACTTAGAAAAAGAAGGAAAAGGCAGTTGAAATTCCAATCACCTCAGAAACAGCGTCAACATCATCAATAAACAGCCTGCGACGTCTTACGGCAGCCCGCTTCGTGGAGTAGGTCCTGCCATCGTCAGTGGACAAAAGGTGGATGATCCTCCACCTCTTCGTTCGACATAGTAGGAGGCTGGTCCCCCATCTCCTCGTCCGAAGAGTGCGACGAGTCATCGGTGTCCTGTTCGCCATCCTCTTCGTCCGCCGCAGTGGACTCCGAGTCCGGCAATGGAACCCTATTTGCCCCTTTCTTTCTCTTCCTGGAACCCTCGGGCTTCTCTGCCAAGCCGGTCCCGACAATGAAGCTGGTATTCACATCAAAATTCACGGGAGATTTGCTCGCCGTAACATGATAAAGGGCCGCCATGTAGCGTATTAGCGTCGGGGACCGAGAAGCTAGCCCGGGTATGAACCGCATTGTAATAATGCCACACCCGGATACCGTCAAGGACACTACCCTCGAAGCCCAGGCAAGCACTGGGGCGGTCAAGGAATAGCTGACTATACCCGAATTGACGAAAAAACCTGCTGGGCAAATAAGGCTCCAGGTATACGTTATTTCGGTAACGATATACTAGGTGCCCGGGGCGAATGTTGTGCAGCCAAAGAAGCATCTTCTCAGATAAGAGCTGGGGAGGTTCAACGCCATCAACGTGTACCCCCCTCACTTCTCTAGGGGTAAATTGAGGAAGAGATACAAAGAAGTCGGGCCCGTCAACTCTCGCCAACGCCCTCCGACAAGCCGGCATGGTGTCGTGCTTCCAAGACTGATGACGGTATCGGAAAAGGAAGGCGTCATCAGCGGTAACATCATCCTCTATTCCGGGCCTCATCAAGGACCGGTAATGCATCAATAACCACCCCATGAGATAATGGTATGGGAGCTCTATCCGCTCAAAGTCCAGCGTCGTCTCGCGAGCAATGACTTTAGACGAAAAGGCTCGGAGGCCGTGGTGTATGCTACACACCATAGCCGGAAGTAGGGCCAGTCTGACTTTGAAGACCAGCTTCACAGCAGGAAGAATGAAGTGGCGGCTGATCCTTTCAGTAGAACCTGTCCCTCCCGAGACTACGCAATTTCGTAGCCACACCATCAAGAACCCGACCAAGAGTGCTTTCTCGGACATCTGTCGGGTACCGTAGTAGAAATAACTGAAGGAGTCAGTGTGACTCCCAAATCTATCGCGGGTGGACCTCGACCTTTTGGCATTCAACATCAGGTCCTTTACCTCCGCCTGGGTTTGAGGACCTCGAGAAGAAACCCGGCCGGAAGGACGTAATTTGAAAAGATACGCGACCCAGGCCGTGGTATGGGGGGAGTTCCCTTCTGAGCTATTATTCTTCTTGATAGCAGTCTGGTGACAGATGCTATGGTGACACAGCAGTTCTCGGTACACAGCGACGAAACCTGAGAATCGTTGATCCAGATCGTCGAATTCTTCGTTCGTCGGGATGTATACTTCAAAAGCCTCGCCCCCCTACGGCAGCTTAGAAACAGCATGCATTTCATGGAGAGCCAGTCCCAACTCCCCTCCGGGCGCGAAGAAGGTCCCCGTACGCCGGTTATACATCTCCAAAAGGGCCATGAACAACGGCTTGTTAATGGGTAATCCATAACAGGTGCCCCGGATGGCGTAGTAAAGGTCAATCTCCCGAAGGAATTCCTCGTAGTTCCTCAGGATCCATGAGGAAAGATTGGCCCATGTAGGAATGGGGTTTATCCAATTCAGCAGCGACAACCTGCCCATAGGATAAGACCCCTTGCGAGCGAGCTAATTCAAGAGGGTATCAGCTCGAGTAAAAGTGATGTTGGGACCAGATACGTTTATAAAAGTACCAGGAATCAGCCCCATCACACTCCGACTGACTGACTCCCTACTCGCACATGCTGACCTAATACTCATATTATAGTGGATGTTGCCCACGAACATCCCCGATTGGGTTGGAGTTAGGGAGCCCGCCATTTTCCCGCTCAACGGCACCATGTTAAACCACGAGAGGGGAAAATGCCGTTCCATCTCGGAAACATGGATCTCCACCCCGTCTACAGTAAAGTCCCAGTTCTCAGAAACGTCCAGCATTCGGGAGTTCTTTATGGATAAAGCATCTTCAAAGAGAAAAGCTGGTTTTCGGTATTCTCCGTCCAGTTTCCCCGAATTCATTATAGTGCAAAGAAAGTGGAAAGGCTGGTTGTTGATGGCAGCCACCCTCTCCAAAGGCTCATTGGTGGGAAGCTGATCCGTTACATGTCGAATTAGGCCGTCAAGCCGCACACCCACGACAAATTGAGCTGAACCCACCAGAAGCTCTCCTGCCGGGTTGGTTGGGAGGTTCACTAGAAAAGGACAAAAGAATCAGGATTAAAAGATGGTTAAAACGAAACCACTTAAAGTTTCTCAAAAAGAAGTTTTCTATGAGCCTATGCGGCTCGGATCAACGAAGCCTTATGCGGCCCAATTCAGCTGGGTTTTATGGGACACGGCTTCAATAGAGCCTATGCGGCTCGGGTCAACACAGCCTCCTGCGGCCCAGTTCAGTTGGGAGTTCCATGTGACACTGATTCGATAGCTTATGCGGCTCGGATTAAAACTTATGCGGTTCTATCTCGCAGAAGAGTTTATGCGGCGTGACTCAGCAAAATTCCATACGGGCCAGTTTGTCAGGAACATATGCGATTCCGCTCAAAGGAGGTCTCATGCGGTTCAAATCCAGAAGTACTCCTGTGGCTCAAATCTTTCTCATACGGCTCAAACATAGGGCATGCCCTATGCGGCTCGGATATGAGAGGGTCATGCGGCCCATACAACATATGCGGCTCCATCATGGTCGAGCTAGGGCAGTTCAATGAAGACGAAGGATGAAGGCTTGTGCATATGTTATGCAACAGAGCCATGGGTCCTTTTGGTTCAAAGTATTCAAATCCATTCCTTACCTTTGAAAGCAGGGTGGACGTCAGGGTACACTTCGGGCATGGCGGCCGACGAGGAAGCCGCTTTTTTGCCCTTTGCAGCAGCAGAGGCGACCTTGGAAGACTTGGAGGCCATTTTCGATAGTCAAAGAAGGGAGATAAGGAAAGAAAGTGAAGACAACAAGAGTTGGGAACGAAAGAGAAAGTAAAGAAATCCCTCCTACTGAACTTGTCCCTATTTATAAACAAAAGCAGGGCATTTCGATTCTCGTGTAACACAAAAACCGACCCTTCGGTTATCGAGGCGAGCTGCCTAAAATGAAGGCCAAACTCCTGGGATCCTCTCCCGAAAAGTAGCCTTAAAACTGACAGCGGATCAACAGCATTTAATGCAAAAGATCTTCGCACGTGGCAGGATGACGTGGCGAGGAGCTCATACCGCCAGAATAGCCCATGCGGCCGAGACATCCATGCGGCTGAGACATCCATGCGGCCAGGACATCATATGCGGCCAGGAGAATTTATACATGGCCATGCTTCTTATTCAAAGTATTTTAATTTTACAAATTAAAAACTTTGAAGGGGGTCTTGTAGAAGCATGGAAAAGAATAAAGAAAGATCCAAGCTGCCAGAGAGTCCCATGCAGCTCAGAGAGTTCATGCGGCTCAAGTATCCATGCGGTTCGAGCGTCTATGCGGCTCAAACAAGTTCTATGCGGCTCGAAGAGGAGCCACGTGGCCTGCAAACAACTCTTCCGTTTGTCATTTACTGTATTAAATGCCTTGACGGCTGACAGCTCTGACACATGGCAGCCCTGACACAAAAATAGAATTATGACTCAGTCATATTGGCAGACTCCTTGGGAAATGAGAGAAATCTCTGACACGATCCCCCGAGATCCAGAAACTGTCACGCGTCCTTGACACGTGGACAGTCGCATGCGGCTCAAGTAGAGACCACCCCATGCGGCTCAGGCCGAAGCAGCCCCATGCGGCTCACGAAGACTAGCCCTTTGCGGCTCACGAAGACTATTCCCATGCGGTTCAAGCGAAGGCTGACCCATGCGGCTCACGAAGAATATCTTCATGCGGTTCACGAAGAAGGCACCCATCATGCGGTCACCTACACTCATGCGGTTCAGATTGTTACCATGCGGTCCAAATATTCAAGGGGCCACTCTCAAGCAACCTTGACACGTGGCCAGCCTTATGCGGCTCAATGAGGAGCAACTTTCATGCGGCTCAGATTTCTGCAGCGGCTCGCGGTTAAGACACGTGGCATGATAGCGGGGCACGTGGCATCAAATTGATCAGAATCCCTCAACAAATCCCGATAAAATATTAGGATCAAATCAGATCATTTGCAATCAAGCAAATTAATGACACGTGTCGAGAAATCCGAGGTTGGCATGACAAATCAGGAGGATTTATGTCAATCATCATTAATTACCTACAAAAGATTTGATGCAATCATATTTATTGCTCAAATCTGGTATATTCAAGATGAACGGCCCAGATCCAGTGACCCTTAGCCGCCGACTTTTAAGAATGGGCAATCATTGCAAACCCTAATGAGCCCCCCACTCTTATAAATAGCAAGGTGCCATTCCCTTGCGAAGAGACATACTCATATACAGGGAGATATACGGAGAAGACATATACAGAGAGAGACATAGAGAGCCAGAGAGCCAGAGAGAGAATATACAGAGCCTGAAAAAAGAGCATTTCTTCATCAACGCCAAGCAGTTCTTCTACAGAGCCAAGGCTGCACCCGATCGTCCAAGGAGTAAGGTAGAGCTGCCGTCGCTTTCCCGAGCCTCTACCGTCACCCCCCAGAATCTAAAGTAAACAATTGTACTTAGATTGTTGTACCTAGGTTTTCGTCCCTAGGCTTTCTTTGTACAAACGAGTTTGTATTGTGAAGTAAAAGTCCAGTCCTCCGATAATTGTTCTGCTCTTTTATATTTCATGGCAAACAATATATATATATATATATATATATATATATATATATATATATATATATATATATATATATATATATATTTATATTTATATTTATATATATATATATATATATTTATTTATTTTAAGCTAAAACTCTAATTTTGTCAAAATAAAATTTTAGTAGGATACTATATATTTTTATAAAAATATGTTGTTAGGTAAACAATTAAAATCAAAATCGAATTAGGCAAAAAATCTAAGTTTTGTAAAGGCCAATTTAGATAGAAAACTATATCTCACAAATGAAAATATTTAGATAAAACATTTTTAAAATAAAATATATATAATACTTTCAGGATAATAAAATTTTAATTAGATAAAATACCGCAATAATATTTATATCAAATATCAAAAAATTAATAATAATAGGCTTTGAAATCCAGTTTTGAAATTACACATAACTTATTTTGTTACTAAATAATTTAGAAGATTTAACAAACATACTAATAATAAAATAATAATATTATTGACTAATCATACATAAAATATATATTAATAAAATTTTAAGAATCTAAGTTCGATTTTTGAAATTACATGTAGGCAGAACGCAATACTATATTTTTGTAAACATTTTTAGGAATATTTACTATATATATTAAAAATAGAAATTTTAATAGATCTAATAATAATAGTGGCCAAAATAATATATTATAATAATAATAATACTTAGTAATTATAAATTCTAGTCATTGTTTATTACTGTTAAAACACAAATCAAAATAACAAAAATAATTGACTATAAATAAATAAATAATAAAATAAAATACAAAACTTGAGAACAGCTGTTCTCTTCTCCGTTGAAAAGAAAAAAATAATATAAAATAAAACCAGAGAACAAAATAAGCAACATATGGAAGGAAGAAAGGAAAAATAAGAAAGTGAGAGAGAGAGGAGCGGAGAGAGGCGCGAGAAAGCAAAAGAGAGCGGCAGTGGTGAAAGAAGTCGACCGGGCACGTGCGGGCACGCGGCGGGGGAGAGCGGAGCGGCACGGTGAGGGTGGAGCCATGGCGGACGGGCGGGGAGCTACGGTCGGAAGAGAGGGAGTTCGGGGGTTCCGGCGAGGGTTTTCTCCGGCGTGGCAAAGATGTGCGGCTGGGCGCTGCACGGGAAGAGGGCGGCGGGCTGCGGGAGAGCTCGGCGGAGTGAAGGACGTCGTCGGGGCGGTCGTACCGAGGCTGGATGCGGCGGACGCATGCGGAGGAGCGGAGAGGGGTTCGGGGGCTAGGCTCGGCGTCGGCCAAGGCGGAGTTTCGGTGGAGGCGCTGCTGTGGGGGTCGCAGCACGGCGCGGCACGCCAGGGAGGAGGCAGCGCGAGTGCGGCGCCCCAGGCAGAGCTTACGGGGAGACGCAGCGGCCAGGTGAGTTTAGGGTTAGGATTTTTATTTGGGGCGGTGATGGTGGCTGGTGGTGACGAATTGGTGGAGTCGGAGGCCGAGCTGCCGCGGCGGTAGCCACGATGGTGGTGTGTTTGCTGGATCACTGGAGTGGGGAGGCGAGACGTTGGTTACGGGCGACTGGTCTGGGTAGGGGTTTACTAGGAATTGGGCCGTGTTGGGTGTGTCCGTGGTGGTGACGAGGAGATGTGTCTGAAATGTGGACATGGAGAAGGGGAACAATGTATATGTAAAAAATAGATTGGAAAGACACCCGGGGTCGAACTCGAGGCCGTCACGGCTGACACGGAAGAGATGGACACCGACACGATGTACGTACACTTTGTGGAAAATTTTATGGAAGGATTTGTGGAGAAAAAGATAATGTGGAGGCTCCCCTATATATAGGGTTGAGGAGAATCCTACTTGGATAAGGATTTGGACCCAAATTAATTATTTAAATCAAATTTGGGTTCAATCTATATTTAGATTATAGATAATATCAAATAATGACTAAATTCTTATTGAAAAATCCAAATAAATTTATTTAAAAATTCTTATCCAATTTATTCAGAATAACTACTTTAAAAATTAACTTTTTATAATTCAAAAATATGCTATAATATTAATTTCGAAAATTGTACTATTATTTAAAAATAAACTAATAGATAATTATGAAATAGGTATGCACAAATAATATTTACATAATTATGCTTTTCTAGTATACAATAAAAATATTATTTATTATTAATAACTGTTAGAAATGAAAGGCTTTATAAATAAAATAACAAACTTGGAAATTTTGGTACGATAACAAAATAATTATTTTATATATTATTTTAAAAAATATCCTTGATAATAAAATCAAAAAATATTTTTCTAAAAATATTTACCTCGCACATATTCGCACTCGACGAGAAAATACGAAAAACGCAACTCGCGCACGACGTATAATACGACTATACGACTATGCGACGTACAATTACAAAAAAAAATAGTACCAAATTTAGAAAAAAAATATAGTAAAAATTTAGGGGTTTTACAGCTGTCGCAAGTAGGTCTTCGTGATAGAGATGGCTGATAGTGGGTATCTATTCGTAAGAGTTTGCTTCTTGAGCAACACTTCATCGATGCCTTATTTTGCTGATGTGCATGGACCTACTTTTTGAAGTAGCGTCTGGAAGATGTACTGACCGCTAATGCGCATGGGTACTACTTTTCGATGTAGCATCTGGAAGATACGCTGACGCTTTAGCCAACGCGCAAAATCACTGAATAGTGTTTGCGCTGATGCTTGCTTGTCGATGCGCAGGGCTACTAATACAGTGCACGCACAGAGGTTGGCTTATTGACGTGCAGAGCTACTAAAAATAGTGTCTGCGCGGAGGTTTAGATTTCTGATGTGCAGGGCTACTAAATAGTTCATGCACAAAAGTTTAGCTTTCTGATGTGCATGGTTACTAACAATACCTGTGGATCGTACTCTTTGTACAGAAAATACTTAGTATATTCTTTTGACTTTGTTTGTTTTTATGCGTTGTTTATGTGACCATCCCCCAATTCGACGAGATCCTCTTTGACTCATCGATTTGTGCACTAGGCGTTAATTTCGATCAACCGGAATGACGATTGACTATGATAAACCTCCAATACTACGCAAATTTCAATCATATGATGGATCACGACAGCCTGTCGGTTGAAGGTGATACTGGGGGTGAGATGTTGAAGCCCCAATTCCTTTTTGGTGAAAGCTGGAGTTGAAAGAGATGGGGCTCTTCAAGCTTAAATCGGACTGGTACTTTGGTAAATACAACCTCAACTTGTATGTTCCGCAGACCGATCGATACCTCCCACTTTCGGTCTTCTTTTACTACGCTGAAAGGCGTCGCATGGAATAAGACCTGACCCCTTCGCAGAGAGGTGTATTGACAGGCCACTTTAACTTGGTATTGTTTGGTTTTGGTTGGTTTTAGATGAGAAGTTAGTTTTTATACAAAATCCTTCTCATCTAAAACCAACCAATGCCAAGTTGAACCAAACCAAACAAAACCAAGTCAAGATTAAACCAAGGTAAGGCTAAGAAAGACAAGTCAAAACACGGGTCACCTGACAAATATCAGAATTCCGTACACGTATACTGAAAATACGTATAACGAAAAACGGGAGTGACAGGTATGCCGTCGGTATGCACTGGTAAACTGGCGGTATATCGGTCAAATAGAAAATCTATAAGTTGGAAAAATCTTTAAAGCGTTCCGAAAACCAAGAAAATATGAAATACATTACAAAAATATGTATCTGTATATAAATACTAATATTGTGACACGAGTCTCACAACGCGTGTGCATGGTATTATTACATTGTCAGGTGTACTGGGGCAAGCTTCACGGCCCCCGTGGTCCGTCCTGAGACCTACATTCTATATTTTGTCGTGAAGTTTTTACTGTTCGGCGAACAACTTTTCTCTGGGCTACAACCGGGAGCGGAGTTTTATTGTAAGGACGAAGCTGGAGGCCACAAAGGCCGTCCTAAAGCGTTATCGGGGTTATGTACCGTTAGAAGGTAGGAACTCGGAGGGATCTAGTGCTTCCGAGAAGAAGAGGCGCCTGTATTTGTGCCCTCGAAATGCCAGTCTTCTGCGGAGGTAAGTTCTCCACCCTCCAAGAGGATCAAGTGGATTGCCCATAAGCATATCGAATCAGAGCGACGATCTCCGACACCTACGAAGTGGAAGAATACTCCGCCTGTCGAGTCCTCCCCACAGGTATGTATATATATTCTTTAGTTTGTTCGTTTCATAATTCATGCTTACTTTCTAATTTTGTCCATACATCCGAAAAAAAGCCATGGTGGTCGAAGAAGGATATGACTGATTACAAATTTGAAGTCCTCGAGAATCTTCACAAGGCACCTGCTGTTAGGGTGCGCCCTCAGGTACTAGTACGTCCGGCGGTTAGTGTTGAATCCCCTGCGCCATTCGAAGGCCCTTCCTTGGTGAGGATAGAAGGAACTGCTCATGCTGAGGTGCCCTTGATGGTTGAGGTGCCTGTTACTACAAAGGCTGAGGAGGTTACTCTCTGGAGGACATTTCGCCAACTGAAGCTACTAAGGCCTTCGAGTCGGAGGAGGTGCCTTCGCTTACTCCAGCTGCCACCTTCTACTATGAAAATCAAGAGTTTTCGAAGTTGATGGCGGTGTGTCCGGAAGAGACTCCTCTAGGGAAGATGGCAAACGAGCCTGTCGTGATACCGGGGGTCGGTCCTATAGTAGTTGAAGACACAGCCAGAGAATTCGTAACTGGGATAGACAAGGCAGTTGGAGACACGAGAGGTGCTGCCCAAGATACCATTACAGAACCTCTTCTTCAAGCTGATAAAGCTACCCAAGAGGGTGCCTGGGACCAAGTTCATGAGCAAGAAGAGTTGGCCAAGGAGGCCATTGAGGAGTTGGTCGAGCAGGCCGTTGAAGAGTTGGACAAAAAGGCTGTTGAAGAGTCGGTCGAGAAGGCCGTTGAAGAATTGGCGGATGAGGCTGTCGAAGAATTGGTCGTTGAGTCAGCCAAAGAAGCTGCCGAGGACCAGACCCATGATCCAGTCTAGGGGCCTGTTACAGAGTTGGCAGAAGAAGTTATTGAAGATCGAACTGTCATGGTGGAAGTGCTTAAAGATGTGGTTGAGCCATCTGTACCGGTAGGCCCTGAGATGGAGGATTCTTCCACTTGGTGAGGTCCCGACCCAACATATGTCCCATGGGGAACCACCCACGAGGCTACATCTGAAATGGTGGTACAGGAGATGAATCAAGAACCACCAGGAGTTAGTGTTACTGTTCCATTGGTGGCCTTTGCCTCAGCTATGGCTGCTTCTGCCCCAGCAATAACCTTTACTCCCATAGTGCCTACGGCTGCTGTTGCTCCTGCTTCTCCTCCTTCAGTGCCATCCACCATGGTGCATCCAATGACTCAAATGGACATGGCCGATAATGACTACTATGCTGGGCTAATCATTAGAACAATTGACAATACTTTCAGGCGAGATGGGGACAGTGTCTTACAGCACAACCGAACGTTTACTCTGGCTCAGTCTATGGCAAGGGACCAGTTGGTGGTACTGCTAGATTATCCTTGGTATGAGGCGAAAGCTGATGCCCTGCAAGCCTCAATGATAGAATTGGAGGCTAGTCTTCTCGAGAATCAAGGCCTTGAGCATACTCTTTCTTCCATGGTGGATGCAGAGGTAGAAATGATGGCTATTGATCTCTCCCAATATGAATTGGAGCGAGAAGCTGCTGTACGCATGATTGCTCAAATCGAGGTGTAGGTCGAAGAGGTGGTCACGGTTGAGGAGGTCTAAGTCTGTCTCGAAGAAACCCTGGAGGAGCAGTGTGAAAGCCTCCATGAATAGATTCACCGTTTGGAGGAAAAGTTGGTGACCTCAGAGGATGAACTAGAGAAGTCAAGGATGTAGAAGCATGAAAAAGAATAGTAAATCATATGCGGCCCAGATTCAGCATGCGGCTCACAAGCTTGAAGAGCTTTATACGGCTCGGAAAGTCCCAGAGAGCCGCATGCGGCCCAGGAATCTTATGTGGCTCAGGAAAGAGCTACGTGGCCTCATGCGGCTCAAAACATGCCAATTACAGCTGGCCAAAATTGCTTCCTGCAGCTGGCCATTAAATGTTCTGACATAAAGCGACAGTTCTGACGGCTCTGACATAATGAAGAGACGCGTCATGCTCATCAAAAGACGAGAAAATCTCTGAGATAGCCGGCTCAGTTCACAAATTCCAAGGAGGATTAATTATGCGGACCGCCTAGGCCACCCTTATGTGGTTTAATTGGGGGCCACCCTTAAGCGGCTCGCCACTCTTATGCGGTTCAGTTGGGGGGCCACTCTTATGCGGCTCAGTTGGAGGCCATCCTTATATGGTTCAGTTGGGGGCCACCCTTATGCGGCTCGCCACCCTTATGCGGTTCAGTTGGGGGACCACCCTTATGCGGCTCAGTTGGAGGCCATCCTTATGCAGTTCAGTTGGAGGCTACCCTTATGCGGCTCAGTTGGAGGTCATCCTCATGCGGCTCGGTTGTAGGGCCACCCTCATGCGGCTCAGTAGTGAGGCCATCCTCACACGGCTCGATCGTGAGGCCACCCTCATACGGCTCAATTAGCAGACCACACTCATGCGTCTCTGCCAGGATACCCCGTTCATAAATGGCAGTTGGGACACGTGGCAGAAGATTGACTAAGACTTATCCACTCAAATTTAGCAACCAACAAATCATAACAATACAGATTTATTGCAACCAACTCAACACCCCAGATTGATTTCCAACAAACAGATCAAGGTTAATCTTAACCAATCCCCAACCACCCACTTTTCAAGGAGCAATTACTGCACACCCCGCTCATCACAAATTTCTATAAATAGCAAGGTGTTGTTCCCTTGCGAACACACAGAGAAAAGAACACAGAGCTCGAGCATAGAGACTAGCAACCACCACACACGGAGAGCATTTCCTGGCCAGAGCAGAAGCTACGTCCGATCGTCCAAGGAGTAAGGCAGAGTTGATAACACTCTTCCGAGCCTCTACCGTCACCCTCCAGAAAAACTAAACAATTGTACTTAGATTGCTTTTCCTAGGTTTTGTTCCTAGGCTCTCTTTGTACGAGCAAGTTTGTATTATGAATTAAAAGTTTAGTCCTTCCATAAAACTGTTCTATTCTTTTATAATCAATGGCAAACACGATGGCGACTCTGCTGGGGACTAACTTCTCCACTGCTGAGAAGTTGGTGACGCAATCGGACGCAGCCAAGCTTGGCTCCATGCCCCAGATGCTGGTTGTTCGCTTCGACCCGCAAGCGTTTGAAGAAATGCTCTCCGACGGGAGCGCTGGCCCGGTCCAGAAGCGAGCATGCACGAAAATGGCCCACAGGGAGTGGAGGCCCAAATTATTTGCTCCTTCCCAAGCTCTGGAAGAGGCGTTCTCTGCTGCCCAAGACGGCGGAGAAGATTCCCATGCGGTCCTACTTCAGGCTGCAGAGGACCCTGCTGTTCTCAAGTCCGGCAGAGGAAAGTACTACGATGCTGGACTTGAGGAAGCAAATAGGGACTCGATGCGGTCCAGGAATAAGCCGCATAAAGGTGCCAGCCGCATGAAGAAGGCTCATGCGGCCAACAATTCCAGCCGCATGAAGGCTCATGCGGCCACTAAATCCAGCCGCATGAATGCTGATGCCAGCCGCATGAATGCTGATGCCAGCCGCATGAATGCTGATGCGGCCATAAATGCCAGCCGCATGAATGCCCATGCGGTAGCCAAATCCAGCCGCATGAATTCTTATGCGGCCACAAATGCTAGCCGCATAAATGCTGATGCGGCCACAAACACCAGCCGCATGAATGCTGAAGCGGCCACAAATGCCAGCCGCATGAATGCTCATAGGGCCACCAATCCCAGCCGCAGACCATCTGCTCCATGCGGCTCGGGTTCAGTCTTCGACCGCCTCTCATGCGGTCCTGACCTCAGATGCTCCTATAAAGATGTGCCAGACTCTGTACGGCGCAATTTGGACTCTTTCTACTATGCGCCCTTGGATGCAAGATGGAAGAAGTCTAGGGCAGTACGGGCTCGTCGAGCTCAGTCAGCTGTCCCAACCTCTGACCATCAGAGAGCTCCGCTTACTATTAGGCGGGCCTCTGATGGAAAGTTGTACAGAACCGACCGTATCCAGCCCCCGGCGGCAAACAGACAAAGTAGTTCCCAAAAGTATCCCAATCAGGAAGCAAACATGGTGCCAACACACTCGTGTGCTCGGGACTCCCGGGCCCACAAAACGAGTAACTTGCGTGATATGATTCTTCACAAGCGCAAGGAAAGAGAAGAAGGCTTGGTGTGCAGAGAGTCCTTTCATGGACATCACTGCACTCAAGTCATTGTCAACTGCTGCTGCAGCAAGGCGGCAGTACAAGAGTACCGGCAGTCCGTCTTTCAACGACTACAGCAGCCAGGACCGGTCCCACAACAAAGCTCGGGATACGAGGGCTTCATGTCACCTCCTGCAATTCTACTCAGAAGATCCCTACCGGTAAGACGGGAAAGAAGATAAATGTTTCCAGCCCGACGATCTCAACCAGCGTGGCCAAGAAACTCTCATCCAAACGGTTGTCCACAACCACCACAGGAGGAGTTTTTCAAGGCACCCGCTCTAAAATAAAATCTTTAACACTTGGAGATTCGTCAACTGCACCTCAGGGGGTAGCCGAAGCTGGAGGTAGCACTCCCCGAAACATCTACGATAATCCGGTGTTCCAAGAAGATGAACCAGGGGAGACAGTTCCTCCAACAGATGCAACAAACCCAGATGTCCATGAGTCCCAAGATGAAGCAACCTCCGATGCTGGGTGTAACACTTCCTCCGAGTCCGAACCGGAGGAGAACATTCCTACATATCCCGACGACTTCTCCATTCGGGGGTATGTTTCGGAGAGCACGTCCTCCACAGTTCCTTCCACTGTTCCCCGTGTGAGAACAGTATTTATGACTGGGAATGACCAAGATGGTCCCAGCGATCGACAGTGCCTTGACACTCTTGAGGCCATACTTTATACCCTGGTCAAATCAGTAGACGAGATCAAGGCGGCTCTACCGGCTCTCCAAGGAAGGATGCTTGGCCAAACAAGCATGGGTCCTGCCATCAATGCGGACTCAAACACAACTGTGCCAACCCCGGGTGACAATCCACCCGAGATGTCGGCCCCCACTGCTGCAGACGAGGCTAAGGAGGTAAGAAGAGAGGTACAAGAGCTTCGGAAAATGTTTAACGCCCGAGAAAACTCTCAGGACCTCAAGATACGACAACCGTATCCCGCTGCGTGGAGAGATGTCCCCTTCCCTCCACGGTACAAGCCATTCAATATTAATCCATATGATGGCAAGACCTCTGTGAGCCGGTACATCACCTACTTTGAGGTCACGACAGATCATCTGCCGCATGACGACGCCATCCTTACACGTTTGTTCATTGGGGCATTGGAGGGGGTCGCATTCGACTGGTACCGCAACTTGCCAGACAACTGCATCTATTCCTTTGCCGACTTCAAACATATGTTCTTGGAGAGGTTCTATGAGGTGGGACAGGATGTCACAATGTCAACCCTTATGGACGTTGTTCAAGGCGAGAAGAAGCTGGCAAGGAACTATATTGAGCGTTTCGCCAAACCGCGATGAAGTTGCCCTCCGGTAATCCAGACTCTTCCTTGATTAAAATTTGCCAAAAGAGGCTGCTCCCCACAATTAGCCTCTGGATGGACGAAAGTCAATTCAAGGACTGGAAGACTTTCATCATCAGCGCCACTAGCGCAGAAGACAAGTTGAAGATAGCTCGCCAATTGGGATTGTACATCATGGAGGGAGACGACAAAGGCAAACGCCCTAACGCCAACAACAACAACGACGATAATTCCTCCAACAACCGAGACAACAAGGGAAAACAGGCTATGGTGGCCGACACAGCCCAGAAGACTGAACCGAAGCCGGCAGAGAAGCAGTGGCCGCAGATGACTTACTCCTTTGAAGACAGCTACGTCAAGCCCATCCTTGACATGCTCATACAAGGAGATCGAATTCAGCTCCCTCCTCCAAGGCGTGAACCTCGACCTGCAGAGATGGAGAGCCCAAAGTACTGCCACTACCATCGCTACGTCCACCATGCTACACAAGACTGCTTCCAA
This sequence comes from Iris pallida, assembly GCA_029216955.1. Classification (NCBI taxonomy): domain Eukaryota; kingdom Viridiplantae; phylum Streptophyta; class Magnoliopsida; order Asparagales; family Iridaceae; genus Iris; species Iris pallida. Next base: position 18,408,307 of record JANAVB010011999.1, read on the forward strand.
CTGAAGCGGTACATCCAAAACCTCATCGACTCCAAGGCCCTGGCCATTGATTTCGAGGAGGTGACGGTCGCTGCCAACATGGTGTCAGTCCAATTCGGCAGCTTCCCTCCGACAAAGACTCAAGATGGAGTAGTACCCGTCCCCCGGGCAAAGATGGAGGTCGCTACCTCCCCGAGACCAGGCTGCTGGTCTAGTGCCTCTCACCACATCACGAGGGGAGGTCATGTGGGTCCATTCGGACCTGGTACCTGAAGTGACTCAGTCTACACCGCCCTCCAGCGACAAAAAGAAGGGTGGGAAAGTTATGTCCTGTCGCACAATCACGGCAGATGTCGAAGAAGCTACGACTGTCGTCACCCGGTCTGGTGCACAATCTCAACCCGCACCGGGTAACTCGGCTGAAGATCGTCAGCCAGCAGCTACTGATGCCCCAGGACCTTCTTAGCCTCCGCTGGCTGACAAGTCTAAGCCGAAGGAGACCCGCTTCGACAAACCACTCCGTAAAGACGCACCACATGGGCTGGAGAGGCCCTACAATTTTGACATTCTTGCACAATTGGCCAATACACCGTCCAAATTGTCACTATATGAGCTTCTGAGGATCTCTAAAGATGTTCGCGTCGCACTGAGCGAGGCACTCCAGAATGCCGATGCATATCTGGCTCAGGTCAATCTCACCAGGGAGAGCTCGCCGGCGGATCTCCAAGACAGCGCTTGCATAGGTGCAATGCCCAATATTGTCTTCACTCCGCAGGATATGCTTATCAAAACCAACCTGCACAATCGCCCTCTATATTATACTGGATATGTCGGCGACGTCAAGGTGGATCGGATGCACATTGATCCCGGTTCTTCGATTAGCATTATCCCGAAGAGCTTGCTTCATCATCTGCGTATCTCTATGCATCGGCTGACTCCTACCAGCACCGCCATCAGCGATTTCAATTTCGGAAGAAGCTATTCCATCGGGAAGATTTGTCTGAAGTACCAAATTGGCGACCTTCAGTCGGAAGTAACCTGCTATGTCATCGACACAGACACCTCCTACAATATTCTTCTATGGCGATCGTGGATACATAATTATATGATCGTGCCTTCTACATTGCACCAGTGCTTCAAGTACGTCGACAAGCATGGCTTCGTAAGGATAGAATTTGTCGACATCGATCCCTTCAAAGGGGTTGAATCCTACTATTCAAATTCCTTCTTGTATGAGAAGTCAAAAAGGCACTTGATCAACGAAGATGTTCAAGAGCAGACAGAGGCTATTGTGGGGTCGGAGGAACCTTTGAGGATCCATCTCCAATCCCGTAAACCAGGCAGGACTGCACCTCTGACAGCCACTCTGTGTAGAGAAGCAACTGGTCTCCCGGTGCTTACTGCACAAAAGGAGCAGATGATAATCTGGCTGCCAAGGTCTGGCCAATGGCCAAGACCTACGACGGAGCCACTGACAATCAGGCTGCCGAGAGCCGGCCAGCAACAAACAGAGGAGCTCAATCCCTCTGTCAGACCGATGACGATTCGTCTTCCCAGATTGAGTCGACAGCCGAGCGCTAAGCTGGGGACTGCTAGCGAGCCAACAACTCCCCGCACAGCACCGAGCACCAAACTGGGGGTCGTTAGTGCGCCAACGACTCTACATTCTGCTTCACCAGTTGAGCACCTGATGATTAAGCTGCCCAGGTCGTCCTCCCAGTCTTCATTGACACAGGGGGTGGCCGAAGAAGAGTTAGAGCTGGCCAAGTATGTGGCTTCTCACACTGATGTTCCGTCCGCAGATGATGTAATTCTACCGGAAAAGATACCTTACTTCATCAATAAAGGGCTATCTCTGAACTACCTCGATCTTGATAAGCTTTATACAATGTATGCTATAGAACATGGTATAGGCACCCACCTACACACACAGGTGACAAATGTCTACACCGCAAACCAACTTATTCCCGTAGAAGATGCATGCTTCATAGTCGAAGGAGAGGATCATCTAATCATCTTTGGCCGGAAGAATGACCCACAGCCCTTCAGGATAGAAGAAGTTGATCTCGAACCCGACACCGAGAGACTGCCCCTTTATATGTATAGCTCCCGATCCAAGTACCTCATGCAAAAATAGGGGTATGATCTGGAGACTACGCCAGGCTTAAACTATGGCACTGGTCGGCGATTACCTTTACAGTTGCGAGTCCCGGCTGGGAAACCACAAGATTATTGCAATAAGACCAGATATGGGCTAGGTTATGTTACACCTGCAATAACTCCTGAAAGCTCAGATGAGGAATGCGACTGGCATTCACACTCAATCGGATCACCAACTTCTGATTCGGATGTCAGCATCGGGGATGTATTCAGGCAAGCTCTGTCTGTCAATATGGCATTTGCTGATGCCTACGAAGAAGGCAAAGATGTACCCGAACTTCTCTAGTTAGAACCTTGGATCCAACAACTAGATGCACAGTAGGAGAAACGCTTCGAACTCCGTGAACCTCCTCTGAAGATGAGGTTATGCAATTTGACCTCGGCGATGAGTCCTCTCCAAAGCCCATCTTCGTCAGCAAAAGCTGACAGACGAAGAGCGGAAGGCGCTTTTGCAACTCATCAGAGAGTACATTGACGTGTTCGCCTGGAGTTATGAAGATATGCCAGGGCTAAACCCCAAGGTTGCACTTCATAAACTCAACATTCATCCAGACGCAAAGCCGGTCAAGCAACAGCAAAGACGTTTTCGCCCGGACATCATGAATTCTATCGAAGCTGAGGTCAACAAACTGATAGCCAACGGCTTCATCCGGGAGGAGCAACATCCAGACTGGGTCGCCAACATAGTGCCAGTCCTCAAGAAGAATGGGAAGATTCCAATTTGTATCGACTTTTGAAATCTAAACGAAGCATGTCCTAAAGATGAGTTCCCTCTTCCCATCATGGACATCATGATCGACAACACATGTGGCTTTGAGCGCATGTCATTCATGGATGGTTTCTTAGGATACAACCAAATCAAGATGTTTCCTGACGACGAGAAGCATACGTCATTCCGAACACCGATTGGCGTGTACTGTTACACAGTCATGCCCTTCGGTTTAAAGAATGCTGGCACCACATATCAAAGAGCCATGAGTGTCATCTTTAGAGATCACCTGCGTAAGACCGTGGAGTGTTATGTTGATGACATCGCTGTCAAAAACTGTTCTAAGGAAGACCATCTACAGGATCTGAGGACGGTATTCGACCTGATGCGAGCGCACAACTTGAAGATGAATCCTACCAAATCCTTCTTGGGCATATCTAGTGTAAAATTCCTGGGTTTTATCATTACTGCCTAGGGAATCCACATAGACCATGAGAATACGAAGGCAATCATGGAGATGGGTCCCCCGAGAAATCTCCGTGAACTCCGAGACCTTCAATCTCTAACCTCTCCGGGCGATGTCAACCATTCACCCACCTCATGAAGAAGGGTGTCTCATTCGTATTGGATGAAGAGTGCCAACGCACGTTCGACAACATCAAAGAATATCTGTCAAATCCTCCAGTTCTGGTGGCCTCGGTTGCTGGAAAGTCGTTCTTGCTTTACGTGTGAGCGATGGAGCATTCCCTCGGTGCTGTACTAGCACAGACCAATAATGTGGGGCATGAACAAGCTATCTATTATCTCAGCCGAATGATGTTTGGGCCTGAGCATAGATACACTACCGTAGAGAAGGAATCTCTTGCTCTGGTGTTCGCTATCCAGAAGACGCGACACTATGTTACAGGACAAACCATCCATGTCATATCAAGAGTTAAGTCCCTCAGGGTTCTCATGACAAAGCCAGGGGTGCTCAGCTCTCGCCTTGCTACCTGGGCGATATTACTGTCTCCCTACGACATGATCTTTGTTTCGCAAAAGGCTGTTAAAGGTCAAGCTCTGGCAGACTTTTTAGCAGCCCATCCAAGTTCGGAGTCAACCAGAATATATGAAGAGATTCCAGACGAGGTCGCCAATTCAAACATAACTTTCGATGATTCCGTCTAGCGAATGTTCTTCGACGGTGCTTCAAGGACCGGGCCTAAGGGCAAATTGTCGTTGGGGTCGGAGTGGTACTGATTTCTCCCTCTGCCTTGGTGATCAACCGGGCATATTCCCTTACAGAACCCTGCTCGAACAACGTGGCCGAGTACAACGCCTTGGTTATCGGTCTCCGACTAGCAAAAGAACTGGGGGTAGAATACCTAGAGGCATATGGCGATTCACAGTTAATCGTCAATCAGATCCGGGGTTCATACGAACTTCGTCATGAAGACATGATCCCCTATCACCAGGTAGCAATCGCCATCATTACGTCTCCGAAAGGGTTCTTCATAGAACATGTTCCGAGACTCCGGAACATTGAAGCCGATGCCTTAGCAGGACTGGCCGCTTCCCTAGCGGTCCCAAAATATACTCACCACTTGGTGGACTTAATAGGCCATGAGTTGGTCTGTCCCAAGAATACCGTCTAATTTGCTGAGAGCTATTCTGCCCTGACGGTCGACGAGACACCGGATTGGAGGCTCCCATTTATCGACTCGCAGTTTATGGCATCTTGCTGGAGAACCCGAAAGAAGCCACCTCTATTCTCTCAGATTCTTCTATGATACAAAAACAAAGATGCTGTATCGGCGGTCATACGATGGATTACTGCTTCGGTGTCTGTCCAATACAGAAGCCAAAGAAGCTGTACGTGAAGCACATGACGGCGTCTGTGGGGCCCATCAGCCTGGCCCAAAATTGCAAGATTGCCTTTGCCGGATGGGCTACTACTGGCCTACGATGGTGGCAGACGCGATAGACTACGCAAGAAAGTGCTAAGCCTGTCAAGTCCACGCAGATTTTATACACCAACCATCTGAATTCCTACGTCCAACGGTGGCATCCTGGCCATTTGAGGGATGGGGAATGGATATCATTGGTCCTATCACCCCATCTTCATCCAGAGGGCACCGCTTCATACTGGCAATTACAGATTACTTTTCCAAGTGGGCGGAAGCTGTCCCACTTACAGAAGTAAAGACATCAAACGTGATCAGCTTCCTCAAGCATCACGTCATCTATCGCTTTGGACTGTCTCGAAGGATCATTCACGACAACGGTCCGCAATTCGCAAGCCACGCCTTCTATCGGTTTTGCGAAAAACATCGGATCTAGAATGTTGCCTCAACACCGTACAATCCGGCGGCGAATGGGTTAGCAGAAGCATTCAACAAGACTATAATCAAGCTGCTCAAGAAGTTCGTGTCTTCCAACAAACGTGACTGGAATGAAAAGCTTAGCGAATGCTTATGGGCGTACCGTACTACAGTCCGGACGGCCACCGAGAACACACCATTCTCTCTGGTGTATGGGAGTGAGGCAGTTCTCCCACAAGAGACTCAAATCCCCTCGCTCTGCGTCGCCCTCACCTGTCGATTGACGACGGATGATAATTACCGTCGCCGGCTACAAGAGTGTCACAACCCGCACCCACCGCGAGGGTACGAGTACGTAACAGCGCCCAGCCTACGTCGCAGTGTCGACGGTAGAACGCTGTTCTAGGTCATGAACTATAACTAACATAACATGAAATACTCTCCATAAGGAGGCCAACACAGAGGTATAACTCAATCACAATCTAGAGATAGAATATGGCACGATGAAATAGTTAAAGAAATCCTCAACTGAGGTACAACAGAATGAATAACAAAGTTAACAACTACCAGTCTCAACATCTCTAAATATACAACTCTGAAAACAAGGACCACAACTAATCATGAAAAGAAGAACATCCTAAGCTATCTACACTAGGCATGGGTATCATCCTCAGCAGCTGCCTGAACCTCCCCAGGGGTCCAGGTCGCGAGTGTCGTCTAGGCAAGCTCTAAGGTAAGGGCTGCAGGGTTTCTCATCATCCTCTGTAAAATTTTCAACAGGTCCAGTCAGGACGGGAGTCAGCACAATACAACTCACACAGATCATAACAGGTTAGAAAATATAGACATGCAAGAGAGTACGATACATAAAACTGAAAGAAAGTACATGATGTAAACAGGAAGAGAACTATAATAGAAATATCTACTATAAGTAGAGAGCTACCAGTGACTAGTGATTTAGAGTACAAAGTCGACATGTGAACGACTGGATTTGCACATAACTATACTAAAGAGGCGTACATGGCTATACTACTTTGAAATTGTTCAAATGACTATTTATACTCCCCCATACCCCAATCAATTCACAAGGATCCAGACAAGTTATGTTACGTACATGGTTTTCACATGAAGCCCATAGATGGGTGTACATGAAGTATTCATGAGGGCTCAGAGAACTGAGTGCACATGAATTCCACATGAAGGCCCATGAAGGGTGCACATGAAGTATAGGTTATATATGAGATACACGAGAAATACGACCGAACATGATAGCACATGAGAGTACACGAGCGAGCACGAACGAGCATGAAGCACATGAAAACATGAATAACATGAGAGCGAGGAATACACGATGTACATGAAACACACAACATGATGTATCCGATGCTCCCGAAGGGGATAACATCGCATGAAAGGATCCATATAGTACCAATCCGTGATAATATCGTGACAACATCCAATAAGGTAAACTAGAGCAGGAATATAGTTCTAAGCAAGTTATGAAATGATCAGAGAATGTACTCGCCTGGTATCTGAATGTCTGAAGTAAATGTACTGTCCGAGATGAGGTACCTGACTCCAAGTTAGAGCAACACAAGTCAAGATGTATACAGGGGATGATAAATGTAATCTACGATGCATCTGCATGCTGTCTAGGTCAAACATGACTAAAGTCAACACTTGGTCAACTCTAGTCAACCACACTAGTCAAACTAGGTCAACTAGGTCAAGTCCTAGCCCAAACAAGTCTAACAAGTCTCACTAGGCCTAACCAAGCCTAGGCTAGCACTCACACACAATTACAAGCCACACATGTTATCCATCATACATGTTTACATATATAATACATATGTACTCACTATATATAAGGCATACCTATATATAGAAAATTCATCCATGGCTATATGCCCACATACATATGTATATTCACATATTTATTCATACACACATATTACATATATATATATTACATACATTATATATATATATATAGGCATACAATATATAGGGGTTACATTGTATTCATGCAAGGGGAAATGTGTATAACAGTGTGTATATGTGCTATATACTCTCAGGATTTGGGCTAGGTGTATCAGTGAAGTGCAACTTAATGTGAATGTGAGATATAGGAATGGCAGGAAACAATAGGAAGAATGTGTTAATGAATGTGTGTGTGTGTGGATGACAGTGTGCAATTGAGTGTGTGACAGGAAACGAAATCAGTGATGTGTCAATGGGTGAAGGCATGGGAAATCTCAGATTTATGACAGTGAAGGGTATGGGTGCATATGTATGTGTGGGTGAATATTAGCTCTCAGTTTTAATAGTTTTAGGAATTTGAAAACCCAATAACAAACAAGGTTCATAAATTCTGATTGCAACTTAGACTCAGTTCTCCTAATCAACCAAAATCAAGTATCAACTAAATCAAACAAATTTTTCAGTTTCCAACCCATCTCAGGTTTCCTGATACATCCATTCAATCTCAGATTTTGTGTATGTGTATAGATGAAATAAGAGAAAAAATAGTGCATTATATACTCAGTTTTCAAAACAGGAAATGTGGGTGTGTACAACCTACAGTGGTGTCTCAATATGTGAGTAGCTACCAGTGATTAGTGCAATGGTGTGTGACATACAATTATGTGTCAAATGACAGTTTGTTCATGTGTGTGTGTAAGGTTTATCCCATAGGTTCTCAGCCATCATGCTTATATTCGAACAATCAAAATAGTAAAACCAAGTTTAAACCCAGAAATTTGTGTACACAACAATCCTCTGTAAAACAGTCCAAAACACCAATCGCAACCAACCATTTAACAAGAATAAACATGTGTAAATGAGCTAACAAGGCAATTAAACATCAATTAAAATCTGTTTGGAATGGGAATTAGAGTTCAGGTTTGAAGCAGTGTAGTGTATCAGTAATTCCAATTGAACCCAACCTTCAAATCGATTTCGATATCCCAATCCTCAAACACAACTCTTAAACCAACATTGAGTATTCTAATACGTATGTAATAAAATAAATCTAGGTAATTAAACAGGGAAATTGGTTTTGAAACACAACAAATTTTAGGAAAACCCACACAGTGAACTAAGTATCAGGAATAATGGAGAAACCTAAGTTCGAATTCTGAAAAAATCAATTAAACATCAAATTAAACGTGCACAGGTGTCGAGTGGGTGCACACGTGTCTGGGAGAAGTGTTTGTGTCCAGGAAACTGGACACGAAGTGTCCAATCAATGAATGTGAATCCCAGTGAAACAGTCAATAAGACTGTCTCGTGCTTGCGTGTCGAGCCTTCGTGCTCTCGACACAAGGCGACACGTGACTCGTGCTCGTGCACAGAAGTTCGCCCATAGATGGGCTAGGATTCTAGCACCCTGAATCGGGTCGGGGACGTGTCGTATCCGAACTAAACGTGCGTATCAGACGCAATTTTTTTTACATGCATACAGTGAGAAAAACAGTGCGGGCAAGATTGCTTCCTAACCACTCGATAGGATCCTATGAAACTTTAGGGGCTTGGTGTCAGTCACCAAGGAAAGGTCCACACAAAATTTGGTGTCCAGATGTGTCGTGTACAGGGACTTCTAGAACACGGGCAGCAGGGGAACCCTAGCCGCACGCGCGGGGCGTGTCCATACCATCGTATGGACACGACACAACACAGAAACATGGGTTTAGGTTAGGGAAATCAGAAGGCACATTAAAAACAACATTTTTGTTCAAATAGTTTCCAAAAACAGTAAAAAAGAATCCTCACAGACATTTCATCAAACATGTGTACAAGTCATGATACGTGTCCGATACGGACTCCAAACGGACACGAATCGAACAAATCCAATACCTGCGGCTAGGGGACACCTAGGGCTTCCTATCCATGCAAAGAAAATGAAATTTGGTGGAGGGAATAGGGATTTACCTATATATGCAATTTGCAAAAAAAAGCCTTAAATGGGTGTTCTCCTTGATAGCCAAATGCTCCAAGTTGGTTCAAACCTGAGATTTCTCTCCATGGACATGAAATAGAGCTGGATTAGGTACTAATGCAAGAGACTAGAGTGGAAAAGGAATTAAAATGAAGAATCTAGGGATTGGGGAAGAAATGCCATTACCTCTTTCTCCAAAATGTTGAAATCTCAATAAAGAGGCAAGAACAATAAATAAGAGATTATTTATAGGGGGAATAGCCCTTCATAAAGTGATAGTTAGGGTTAGGTTTGAGTCCAATAGGCTATGGACCTATTTGTACTAGTCATGGAACCAAATTCTAAGTATCAAGCCTATTAACCAAATCACTAAGCCTTCTATTCAAGTCTTGATTCCTACGTGACTAACTTAGGTTGACTTAAGTTAGACTAGGGTCTCACCATGCTAATCAAGTCACCTTAACTAGGGTCAACATCTAGGTTAGTCTCCTATGTCACAACTACAAAAGCAACAAGACAAAACAACCGTCAATCCAACAAAAAGTCAAATCAACAACCGTCAATCCAACAATAAATAATCTAAAAGTCGAAATGACCAAATTATCCCTAGACTAAAATGATAATTGAAACACCCTATCACATGGCTAGGCTCTAGGTCAAGCTATCTCTAGGGTTACACTAGCAAGACACCAAATCACAAGTCATAATTTTAATAGTTTTAAAATGATTAAAAATCACCAAAAATCATATTATTATTTAAATGTCATGATTAAATAATTAAAACACAAAATTTCAAAATTACTCTCATTTTAGAATCTGGGTGTTACAAGTCTACCCACCTTAGAAAAATTTTGTCCTCGAAATTAAAATGGTAGTAGTCCTTTTAGGTCAAACACCCCACAATCAAAGTCTCAAACATACCGTCAGATAATCATATTCGTCTGTCCAAAATCATGATACTCAGAATCTTCGTCGTGCTAGTGAGCAAGGCTACGATAATCAGAAAGTCCTCGACTAAGGCACATACCTCTAGAATGATGGTATTTAAAATTTTGCATTGCCGTATGCTTGGCAGCGAAAACCTTAATTCCCACACCCGAGAAATACGTCATAAATCTGACTATATGTCCTCACTATGCCAGCTAAACACGACTATCGAAGATTCTAGATCCCATAACCGAGGTAACCTAGCCCATATGATTCATCTCAGAAGAAAATCAAACATAACACTGAACAACAAACAAAGTTGATCAATCAACCAGGAACAGAGGGAATCAAATTTTCAAGGCAGTTGTAAGAGGCAATTGCAGAAAGGAAATCGAATAGAACGGAACCTGTAGCAAGATCTCTTCTGGCCTGAGCATCTTCGACTGTCCTGGCAAAAGCTCGCTCCTGCTGGCCTCCTCTGGCCTGCTGCTGATGCTGCATGTACCTCTGCTGCTGAACTGTCTGTCCCGATGACTCAAGACACTCTCTCAGATGATGATCGGATCCTCCGCAAAGTAAACATCTGTCCAGCCTCTTGCGACATTCGCCCCAATCGTGTCCTGGTCTCTTGCAAAAAGGCCAAATGATAACAATCTGCTGTCCCGGGGCCTGCTGCTGCCTCTGTGGCTGTTGCGCCTGCTGAAAGGGTACACGGTCCTGAAACTGTCGCTGCTAAAGGTAGGCCCTCGCTGCTGATACTGCTGCTAAAACTGTAAGGGTGGCATCTACTGCGGATACTGTGGCTGAATCTGCAAGCGAGGCATTTGCTACGGATACTGCTACTGAATCTGCAGGTGGGGCCTCTTGGTCGGGCCCGCACTGCCACTAGCTCCCTGAGTGTCTCGCATCCTCTTTTTCCTTCAGCCCAAGATCGTCCTCCACTGCCAGGCTCCTACCAGAATATGCTCGAAAGTGGCGTCGCGGCCGCTCTTGGTACATGACCTGATCTCCCTGATCAAACCCCTGCGAAACCTTCTCGCCTTTCCGGCCTCAATAAGATCCTCGACGAATCTGCTCAAACGGCAGAACTCTCCAGCGTACTCCTCATTGATCTGGTTCCCCTGAACCAAACTCTCGAACTGCGCCTCCAAGGCACCGATTGCTGTATCGGGAATGAATTTCTTCTTGAATAGTTTCTTGAACGATGCCCAAGTCTGACCGGCTGTACCAACCATCGGGCCCGTCTGGTACCAAGTACGGGCCAAGTCCTGCATCTGACTAGCTGATGCCTCGATCTGTAATCCAGCTGGTATCTGTGCCAATCGAAATATCTCCTCAATGTGCTCTATCCAATCGTCAGCGTATATGATGCCCTCTGTACCCTTGAAGTCTAGGGGTCCCATCTTCTTAAAGGATTGAATGTCTGGAGTCCTCGACTGATACGGCTGCATCTGACTTCCCTGTGGCTGAGCAGCCACCAGCTCTACTGTCGTCCTGACCAACTGGTGAGTATCATGTATGCTCTGTCGAATCAGCAGACTGGCTCTGCTGCATCTGCTGCTGAAACTCCAATAATCGCTGGAAAAGGGCAAACATCTGAGCCACATCTACTGTCCCGGAAGATAGCTGCTGCTGATACATATCCAAAATGACGGGAGAAGTCCTCCGGACAGGTGGAGGTGCACTCCCAAAAGCTGCAGGCGCTCCTATATGAGCAGAAATAGGGGTGTTGTGGTCCCAGCATCTACAATCGGGCGAGGGGCGGTAGGCCTCTCACCAGCGTCTGCTGGGCCAGCGATGCGATCGTGTCTCGTGTGTCACGACCCGCACCCACCGCGAGGGTACGAGTACGTAACAGCGCCCAGTCTACGCCGCAGTGTCGGCGGTAGGACGCTGTTCTAGGTCATGAACTATAACTAACATAACATGAAATACTCTCCATAAGGAGGCCAACACAGAGGTAAAACTCAATCACAATCTAGAGATAGAATATGGCACAATGAAATAGATAAAGAAATCCTCAACTGAGGTACAGCAGAATGAATAACAAAGTTAACAACTACCAGTCTTAACATCTCTAAATATACAACTCTGAAAACAAGGACAACAACTAATCATGAAAAGAAGAACAGCCAAAGCTATCTACACTAGGCATGGGTATCATCCTCAGCAGCTGCCTGAACCTCCCCAGGGGTCCAGGATGCGAGTGTCGTCTAGACAAGCTCCAAGGTAAGGGGTGCAGGGTTCCTCATCATCCTCTGTAAAATTTTCAACAGGTCCAGTCAGGACAGGAGCGAGCATAATACATCTCACACAGATCATAACAGGTTAGAAAATATAGACATGCAAGAGAGTATGATACATGAAACTGAAAGAAAGTATATAATGTAAACAGGAAGAGAACTGTAATAGAAATATCTACAATAAGTAGAGAGCTACCAGTGACTAGTAATTTAGAGTACAAAGTCGACATGTGAACGGCTGGATTTGCACATGACTATACTAAAGAGGCTTACATGGCTATACTACTTTGGAATTGTTCACATGACTATTTATACTCCCCCATACCCCAATCAATACACAAGGAACCAGACAAGTTATGTTACGTACATGGTTTTCACATGAAGCCCATAGATGGGTGTACATGAAGTATTTATGAGGGCTCAGAGAACTGAGTGCACATGAATTCCACATAAAGGCCCATGAAGGGTGAACATGAAGTATAGGTTATACATAAGATACACGAGAAACACGACCGAACATGATAGCACATGAGAGTACACGAGCGAGCACGAACGAGCATGAAGCACATGAAAACATGAATAACATGAGAACGAGGAATACACGATATAAATGAAACACACGACATGATGTATCCGATGCTCCCGAGGGGGATAACATCGCATGAAAGGATCCATATAGTACCAATCCGTGATAATATCGTGACAGCAACAAATAAGGTAAACTAGAGCAGGAATATAGTTCTAAGCAAGTTATGAAATGATCAGAGAATGTACTCGCCTGGTATCTGAATGTCTGAAGTAAATGTACTGTCCGAGATGAGGTACCTGACTCCTAGTTAGAGCAACACAAGTCAAGATGTATACAGGGGATGATAAATGTAATCTACGATGCATCTGCATGCTGTCTAGGTCAAACTAGACTAAAGTCAACACTTGGTCAACTCTAGTCAACCACACTAGTCAAACTAGGTCAACTAGGTCAAGTCCTAGCCCAAACAAGTCTAACAAGTCCTACTAGGCCTAACCAAGCCTATGCTAGCACTCACACACAATTACAAGCCACACAAGTTATCCATCATACATGTTTACATATATAATACATATATACTCACTATATATAAGGCATACCTATATATAGGAAATTCATCCATGGCTATATGCCCACATACATATGTATATTCACATATTTATTCATACACACATATTACATATATATATTACATACATTATATATATATAGGCATACAATATACAGGGGTTACATTGTATTCATGCAAGGGGGAAATGTGTATAACAGTGTTTATATGTGCTATATACTCTCAGGTTTTGGGCTAGGTGTATCAGTGAAGTGCAACTTAATGTGAATGTGTGATATAGGAATGGCAGGAAACAATAGGAAGAATGTGTTAATAAATGTGTGTGTGTGTGGATGACAGTGTGCAATTGAGTGTGTGACAGGAAACAAAATCAGTGATGTGTCAATGGGTGAAGGCAAGGGAAATCTCAGATTTATGACAGTGAAGATTATTGGTGCATATATATGTGTGGGTGAATATTCACTCTCAGTTTTAATAGTTCCTGGAATTTGGAAACCCAATAACAAACAAGGTTCATGAATTCTGATTGCAACTTAGACTCAGTTCTCCTAATCAACCAAAATCAAGTATCAACTAAATCAAACCAATTTCTCAGTTTCCAACCCATCTCAGGTATCCTGATACATCCATTCAATATCAGATTTTGTGTATGTGTATAGATGAAATAAGAGAAACAACAGTGCATTATATACTCAGTTTTCAAAACAGGAAATGTGGGTGTGTACAACCTACAGTGGTGTCTCAATATGTGAGTAGCTACCAGTGATTAGTGCAATGGTGTGTGACATACAATTATGTGTCAAATGACAGTTTGTTCATGTGTGTGTGTAAGGTTTATCCCATAGGTTCTCAGCCATCATGCTTATATTCGAACAATCAAAATAGTAAAACCAAGTTTAAACCCAGAAATCTGTGTACACAACAATCCTCTGTAAAACAGTCCAAAACACCAATCGCAACCAACCATTTAACAAGACTAAACATGTGTAAATGAGCTAACAAGGCAATTAAACATCAATTAAAATCTGTTTGGAATGGGAATTAGAGTTCAGGTTTGAAGCAGTGTAGTGTATCAGTAATTCCAATTGAACCCAACCTTCAAGCCGATTTCGATATCCCAATCCTCAAACACAACTCTTAAACCAACATTGTGTATTCTAATACGTATGTAATGAAATAAATCTAGGTAATTAAACAGGGAAATTGGTTTTGAAACACATCAAATTTCAGGAAAACCCACACAGTGAACTAAGTATCAGAAATAATAGAGAAACCCAAGTTCGAATTATGAAAAAAATCAATTAAACATCAAATTAAACGTGCACAGGTGTCGAGTGGGTGCACACGTATCTGGGAGAAGTGTTCATGTCCAGGAAACTGGACACGAAGTGTCCAATCAATGAATGTGAATCCCAGTAAAACAGTCAATGAAGACTGTCTCGTGCTTGCGTGTCGAGCCTTCGTGCTCTCGACACAAGGCGACACGTGACTCGTGCTCGTGCACAGAGGTTCGCCCATAGATGGGCTAGGATTCTAGCACCCTGAATCGGGTCGGAGACGTGTCGTGTCCGAACTAAACGTGCGTATCAGACGCAATTTTTTTCGCGCGTGCACACAGTGAGGAAAATAGTGCGGGCTAGATTGCTTCCTAACCACTCGATAGGATCCTATGAAACTTTAGGGGCTTGGTGTCAGTCACCAAGGGCAGGTCCACACAAAATTTGGTGTCCAGATGTGTCGTGTACAGGGAGTTCTAGGACAAGGGCAGCAGGGGAACCCTAGCCGCGCGCGCGGGGCGTGTCCATGCCATCGTATGGACACGACACGACACAGAAACATGGGTTTCGGTTAGGGAAATCAGAAGGCACATTAAAAAAAACATTTTTGTTCAAATAGTTTCCAAAAATAGTGAAAAAGAATCCTCACAGACATTCCATCAAAAACATGTGTACAAGTTATGATACGTGTCCGATACAGACTCCAAACGGACACGAATCGACACAAATCCAATACCTACGGCTAGGGGACACCTAGGGCTTCCTATCCATGCAAAGAAAACAAAATTTGGTGGAGGGAATAGGGTTTTACCTATATGTACAATTTGCAAGAAAAAGCCTCAAATGGGGGGTGTTCTCCTTGATAGCCAAATGCTCCAAATTGGTTCAAACCTGAGATTTCTCTCCATGGACATGAAATAGAGCTGGATTAGGAACTAATGCAAGAGACTAGAGTGGAAAAGGAATTAAAATGAAGAATCTAGGGATTGGGAAAGAAATGCCATTACCTTTTTCTCCAAAATGTTGAAATCTCAATAAAGAGGCAAGAACGATAAATGAAGAGATTATTTATAGGGGGAATAGCCCTAAGTGGCTGTTCATAAAGTGATAGTTAGGGTTAGGGTTGAGTCTAATAGGCTATGGACCTATTTGCACTAGTCATGGAACCAAATTCTAAGTATCAAGCCTATTAACCAAATCACTAAGCCTTCTATTCAAGTCTTGATTCCTACATGACTAACTTAGGTTGACTTAAGTTAGACTAGGGTCTCACCATGCTAATCAAGTCACCTTAACTAGGGTCAACATCTAGGTTAGTCTCCTATGTCACAACTAGCAAAAGACAAAATCAACAACCGTCAATCCAACAAATAAATCAATAATTCTAAAAAGTCGAAATAACCAAATTATCCCTAGACTAAAAATGATAATTGAAACACCCTAATCACATGGCTAGGCTCTAGGTCATGCTTTCTCTAGGGTTACACTAGCAAGACACCAAATCACAAGTCATAATTTTAATAGTTTTAAAATGATTAAAAATTACCAAAAATTATATTATTATTTAAATGTCATGATTAAATAATTAAAACACAAAATTTCAAAATTACCCTCATTTTAGAATCTGGGTGTTACAAAGAGTTAGAGGCCTTAGATGTGAAATGCCTGTTAGCTCAACAACGAATCGAGCTGTATCAAGCACGCATCTCTGGAGCCTTCAACAAGAAGGTTAAACTCAGAACATTCCAAGTGGGCGACCTCGTTCTGGCAGTCCGGAGGCCGATGGTTATGACTAACAAAATCGCCGGTAAATTCCAGCCAAAGTGGGAAGGCCCATTTGTCATCGAGGCTGTATTCTCCAATGGTGCTTACCGCCTCGCAAAACAAAATGGAGACTTGCTCATGTTGTCCGTCAACGGCAAGTTCCTGAAGAAGTATTATGTCTAAGCGACATCCTTCGAATCAACCGGACTGTTAAGTTATGTGCCCCCAGGTACCGCTGAACTTACACTCTGGTCGTCCCAAATGTATCTATATTGCATCTTCTGGGTAGTAAGTCATGTATGATCATACCTCTGAACTTCCTTCCCAAAAGAGCATCTTCCTCATGATCTAGTACCCACACTTTCAGTGCATAAACAGGGTAACAGATCCACAAATTTCCCGAAACAACCACGTCGATGTCACCTCTGAGTTGTTTCACTTCCATCAAAAACAAACCATCCCTCACGTAGAACTTCCACGTCCATATTACCTCTGAGTTGTTCTATGTACCCTTCATGGTGTCACTCCTGCCACGTCCTCATTACCTCTGAGTAGGAAGACTCCATTGAAGAAACCCTCATATTTACCACGTCCTCATTACCTCTGAGTAAGTATGTTGGTTTTCTCTCGATTTATTATCCGTACCCAAAACTAGGGTACGCCAAGGATAATAGGAGCACAAATGTCCACAGTTGACCACAAATGTCCACAGTTGATCACAAATGCTGTACCAGGTCCCCTAGTGCATGCGCCCCTTTTCTCATTATCACATGCCTTTGGAGCCCAGCTGTTCCATGGCATTCTTTCGCCCAATACCAAGAACTTTTACGTCTCACCGCAGAATCGTTCTAGGTATCTCTATCAAACTTATTATCCATACCCAAAACCAAGGTATGCCAAGGGTAATAGGTCCACAAAAAGTCCCCCAGTGGGGCAAACATCATAATACCAAAAATACGATACAAACACAATAGATGATGGATGGTGTAAACATAGTCATTTATTGAAAAACAAAAGTACTACATGTTCGGGGACCACGTCCCTATTAAAATGAAGGAAAAGAACAAAGAAAGAAAGGAAAAGGCCGACTATGGTTCGGCGACACATAATTCTCTGAGACGGTCCCTCAGCACTGCTGTCGACCGCTCAAACTGCTGCTTGGCCCGACGCTCGGCCTCCTGAGTCAACCGTTCCGTATCTGCTAGATGCGCGTGGGCCAGCCCGCCATCTTCAAGCCTCTTCAGAGCACGCTCCAAGCCAGCGGAAGTTCGGGTGACTTTGTCGGCCTCCTAAACAATTAGCTCCTTATCCGTGCAGGAGGCCTCAAGCTCAGATTCCAAGAAAGTTAATTTCCTCTGAAGCTCGAGGATCTGCTCTCTCGTATCAATTATCCCATGTGAGGCGGCCGCTTCCCGAGCAATGCAATCCTCTCCCATGCGGCTCAACTGATCATACTGCAGAGAGAGATCGAGGAGGTCCTTCATTATAATCGGCTTGGATGCTTCTCATGCAGCCTTTACCTTCTCCATGGCAGTGATGAGGAAGGCCCGCTCTTGATCTATTGCTGAAGACAGATCAACTTGTCGTAGTACTTGAAACTGGGCCACAAGCTGATCCTCCTCTAGCAATTTGGGCTCCAGGAGCTCAACTATCCCTGCCCCACCGGGAAGGGTTCTAAGGAGTTCAATTTGGCCACGTGCGCATTGACGGGCCAAGGCAAAAGAAGTCCCCTCGCCATGGCGGCCTCAATCCCTCGCCTCAGGTGGCGGTAGAAACTGTCAACCACATCCTTTGACGATTCATCCAGGATTTCTGAAGAAGATGGCGTCAAAGGAAGAGTAGCTGGCAGTGTCGAAGAAGAGGCACCGGAACTTGATGCCCCTGCCACAAGGGAAACAAGTTCTGAGCGAAAAGACGCTTGAATAGCGGCCAATTCCTCCTCCGCAGCCCGAAGGATCTTGAGACTCGGCAGGGAAAAAAGGTTAACCCCAGGAGCCACATGAACAGAGGAGGGTGCAGGGACCAGCTCTTCCCGCTCCGGCCATTTCGCCGCTTGCTCTCACGAACTCGATTCAGCAGGAGGCTCCTCAATGTAAGCTGGAGGAGAAGGAGGCATATTCTCTTCCACCAGATCCCCTCTGGCGAACTCTCCCCCGGTAATGTCCGCCATTGGCAGTGAAGGAGCAGGACATGTATGTCCAAAGCAACCATCAATCAGCTTAACCCGAAGGATGTGATGATAGAGTAGATAAACCTCCTCACTGGTCAAAATTTGACTTAGCTTACCAGGGGAGAGTTGCTGAGGCTGAGGTTCGCTCTCAGCCGCTGTAGTCTCTTCACCAGCAACATCCGACCCAAAATCAGCTGGTTCATCTGCCCCAGCCGCCTAGGAAGGAGATACAACTGGATCAGCGTCACCCGACTTAAATTCAGCAGTCTCGGGGACGGGTTCAGCAGAGACCACAACACCCTGCGTTGGGACGTCAACAACTGGAGGAACCTCAGCCGTCGCTGGGAGAATCCCGGCGGCAATAATCCCGGCACTCATATCTCCAACTAGAGTAGTTAGAGCCGGGTCGACTTCAGAGGCAGCTGCCGGCTCTGGAAAGTCCCCTTTTCCTGACGCCAACAGAGAAAAGAAAAATAATTAGGTCATAGTTCGGAAAAAAGAAGAGCTAAAGAAGAACATGGTTGTAATTCAATTCACCTCCAAAACGGCGTCATCCTCACCTCTCTCCTTGATGAGCAGCCCGCGAGGCTTAACCGCAGCCCGTTTCATGGAGTAAGTCATGTCGCGATCAGCGGACTCACGCCTGCTTCGCTTGTGTGAAGAACCAGGTACGACAAGCGGCTGATCCGTCACCACATTTTCTGCTAGAGGAAGAGAGTTATCGGGGTCATGCTCGTCATCCTCTTCGTCCGCGTTGGCAGACTCCGAGTCCGACGTAGTAACCGTGTTCTCCCTCTTCTTCCTCGCCTTAGACCCCTTGGGCTTCTCCTCCAAGCCAGTACCAACAGTGAAGCTGGTACTCGGGTCAAAACCAACAGGAGGCTTGTTCGCCATGACATGGTATAGAGCCGCCAAATACAAGATCTCCCCAGATTTTCTAGCATCAGGAACTGAGAAGCTGGTACGGGTGTGAACCGTATTATAATAGTACCAGGCCCTGATGCCGTCAAGGACGCTACCTTTAAAGCTCAGGCAAGAGCTGGGACTGTCCAAGAATAGCTGACTATACCCGAACTGTCGGGAGAACCTACTGGGCAAGTAAGGCTCCAAGTAGACAGTGTTGCGGTTGCGGTATACCAGGTGGAAAGGACGAATGTTGAGCAGCCAAAGGAGCATCTTGTCAGATAGGAAGTGAGGAAGCCCAATACCATCAAGATGTACGGCCCTCACTTCCTCAGCAGTAAATTTAGGAACAGACACGGAAAAAGTGTATCTGTCAACTCTCGCCAGTGCCATCCGACAGGCACGCATAGTCTCGCAATCCCAAGGCATACGACGATACTGGAAGATGAAAGCATCCTCGGCAGATACACCATCTTCAGGGCCAAGCCTCATTAAAAACCGGTAATGTATTAACAGCCACCCTATCAAATAATGATAGGGTAGCTCAATGCGTTCAAAGTCCTTCGTCGGGTCACGGGCGATGACCTTGGACGAGAAAATACGAAGGCCACGATGTATGCTGCACACCATGGCCGGGAGAAAAGCTAGTCTGACCCCGAAGACCAGCTTCACAGCAGGGAGGATAAAGTTGCGGCTGATCCGCTCAATAGAACTAGCCCCTCTTGAAACTACGCAATTTCGTAGCCACACCATCAGGAATCCGGCCAGAAGAGCCTTCTTGGACAATGGCTGAGTGTCTTGATAAAAATAAGCAAAAGAGTCAGATTGACTTCCGAACCTGTCACCGGTGGTTCTTACCCTTGGCGGTTGACACTTGGTCCTGCACCTCCTCCCGAGTTCGAGGACTTCGGGGAGAAACCCGGCCTGAGGTGCCGACTTTAAAAAGATAAGTGATCCAGGCTTTTGTGTGAGGAAGGTTCCCTTCCGAGCTGTCATTTTTTTTCTTCGACGTCTGCTGGCACGTGCTGTGATGACACAGCAATTCTTGGTAAACGGCAACAAAGCCCGGGAACTCTCCTTTAACTCCTTGAACTCTTCATTCGTGGGAGTGTACACTTCAAAGACTTCATTTCCCCAAGGTAGCTTGGAGACGTCATGCATCTCGTGGAGAGCAAGCCCCATTATCCCTACGGGTGTAAAAAAGGTAACCGTACGGCAGTTGTACATTTCCAGCAGAGCCATAAACAATTTCTTGTTTATGGGCAAGCCATAGCTGGTGCCCCGAATAGCATGGTAGAGTCCAATCTCGTGCAGGAGCGCCTCGTATTTCCGCGTGATCCACGTAGACAGGTTGGTCCACGAAGGGAGGGGGTGTATCCAACTCGGTAGCGACAACCGGCCAACGGGATAGGACCCCTTCCGAGCAAGCTAGTTCAGGAAAGTGTCAGCTTGAGAGACCTTGAAGTTGGGACCCTGCACATTCAAGAAACTGCCGGGGCCAACCCCATCACGTAGCGGCTGACCGGTACCCTGCCCGCGTACACTGACCGCAGGTTATTGTTATAGTGAATTTCGCTCACAAACATCCCGTTCCGGGTCGGAGTCAAGGAATCCTCCATCTTCCTGTCCATGGGCAACATGTTGAACCACGACAGTGGGAAGTGATGCTCCATCAGAGGAATATGGATCGCCATTCCGTCAGAAGTAAAACTCCAAATCTCAGATATGTCCAGAACTTGGGAGTTTTTTACAGTTAAGGCATCCCCGAAGAGGAACGCAGACTTCGAGTGTTTGCCTCCAGCAGCCCCGAGTTCATCATCCCCGAGATAAAGAAGAAGGACTGGTTTTTAATGTCTCCCAGCCTCTCCACAGGTTCGTCTTTTGGAAGCTGGTTCACCCTATACTCGACTATGTGGTCGAACCTATAGCCCACCGCAGATTGGGCACGACCCACCAAAGGTTCTCCCGCAGGATTGACTGGCAAATTCACTGAAAAAAGGATAAAAGAAACAAGTTAGAAGATGGACAGGGAGAACTGCTTAGTGTTTCCGAGCTTAGGCGGCTCTGATCAGGCGGGTCCTTATGCGGCTCAATTTAATAGAGTTTATGCAGCTCTATTTTGGGGGGGCCTCATGCAGCCCAGTTCAAATGAGCTTATGCGGCTCTATTTAGCGGGTGCTCATGCGGCCCAGTTCAAGTGGGCTTATGCGGCTCTATTTAACAGGGCCTCATGCGGCCGAGTTCAGATGAGCTTATACGGCTCTGTTTAGTGGGGTCTCATGCAGCCCAGTTCAAGTGAGCTTATGCGGCATAGTTCAAAGAGAGCTTATGCGGCCCTGTTTAAAGTGAGCTTATGCGGCACAGTTCAGAGGAAGCTTATGCGGCATAGTTCAAAGAGAGCTTATGCGGCCCTTTTTAAAGTGAGCTTATGCGGCACAGTTCAGAGGAAGCTTATACGACATAGTTCAAAGGGAGCTTATGCGGCCCTGTTTAAAGTGCGCTTATGCGGCACAGTTCAGAGGAAGCTTATGCGGCACAGTTCAGAGGAAGCTTATGCGGCACTGTTCGTTGGGTCTCCATGCGGCCCAGTTTGTAAAGTGCTTATACGGCCACAAGACGACTCTTATGCGGCTCGGACATGAGGCATACACCCATGCGGCTCGGACATGAGATGTACATACGGCACATGCAGCACAGTATGCAGATTTATCACAATGAACTTGAACAGTTCAATAAAGACGAAGAAGGCCCGCGCATAAAATATACGATGTAGCCATGATGGTTATGGCTTTGAGTTCATACAATTTCTTCCAATATCCTTACCATCAATGGCGGGGTGGACGTCGGGATGAACTGTGGGCGCCTCAATCGACGAGGAAGCTGCTCCTTTACCTTTCGCTGCGGCACTAGAGGAAGCTTTGGGAGCCATAGGTGATCGAAGCAGAAGACGACGACAACTAGGGCAAGAAAGGCTTGAACATGAGAAGAAAGTAAAGAGTATATCTCTAAAAATTACTCATATTTATAGGCAGACAGAGGGCTTGTAGACTGATGGACACTTCGAACCATCTGCTGCCTAGAAGATAAAACCGACTATTAGGATTTTAGTCCCTCTCATACAAAAAAGGGTGATCAGAATCATCAAGGCAATCTAAAATATTTAATGCCGACTCTTGGGATCCTACCCAAAAGATGGCTTTAAATCAAAACAAATCAAGAGCAATCAATGAGACGCCTACGTGGCATGAAGGACAGCATGCGGCCAGAGCAGTCTATGCGGCTAGAAAATCTATGCGGCCCAGAGCAGTCCATGCGGCCAGAACAGTCTATGCGGCCAGAGCAGTCCATGCGGCCAGAGCAGTCCATGCGGCCAGAGCAGTCCATGCGGCTAGAAAAATCTTATGCGATTACGTGGACATGCTTCTTATTCAAAGTATTTCAATTTTTACAAATTGAAAACTTTGAAGGGGGTCTTATAGAAGCATGAAAAAGAATAGTAAATCATATGCGTCCTAGATTCAACATGCGGCTCACAAGCTTGAAGAGCTTTATGCGGCTCGGAAAGTCCCAGAGAGCCGCATGCGGCCAAGGAATCTTGTGCGTCTCAGGAAAGAGCCACGTGGCCTCATGCGGCTCAAAACAGGCCGATTACAGCTGGCCATAATTGTTTTCTGCAGCTGGCCATTAAATGCTCTGACATAAAGCGACAGTTCTGACGGCTCTGACATAATGAAGAGACGCGTCATGCTCATCAAAAGACGAGAAAATATCTGAGATAGCCGGCTCAGTTCACAAATTCCAAGGAGGATTAATTATGCGGACCGCCTAGGCCACCATTATGTAGTTCAGTTGGGGGCCACCCTTATGCGGCTCGCCACCCTTATGCGGTTCAGTTGGGGGGATACCCTTATGCGGCTCAGTTGGAGGCCATCCTAATGCGATTCAGTTGGGGGCCACCATTATGAAGCTCGCCACACTTATGCGATTAAGTTGGGGGGCCACCCTTATGCGGCTCAGTTGGAGGCCATCCTTATGCGGTTCAGTTGGAGGCCACCCTTATGCGGCTCAGTTGGAGGTCATCCTCATGCGGCTCGGTTGTGGGGCTACCCTCATGCGGCTAAGTTGTGAGGCAATCCTCATACGGCTCGGTCGTGAGGCCACCCTCATGCGGCTCAATTAGCAGACCACACTCATGCGGCTCTGCCAGGACACCCCGCTCATAAATGGCAGTTGGGACACGTCGCAGATGATTGACTAAGACTTATCCACTCGAATTTAGCAACCAACAAATCATAACAATACCGATTTATTGCAACCAACTCAACACCCCATATTGATTTCCAACAAACAGATCAAGGTTAATCTTAACCAATCCCCAACCGCCCACTTTTCAAGGCGCAATTACTGCACAACCCGCTCATCATAAATTCCTATAAATAGCAAGGTGTTGTTTCCTTGCAAACATACAGAAAAAAGCATACAGAGCCCGAACATAGAGACTAGCAACCCCCACACACACGGAGAGCATTTCCTTGCCAGAGCATAAGCTACGTCCGATCGTCCAAGGAGTAAGGCAGAGTTGATAGCACTCTCCCGAGCCTCTACCGTCATCCCCCAGAAAAACTAAACAATTGTACTTAGATTGCTTTTCCTAGGTTTTGTTCCTAGGCTCTCTTTGTACGAACGAGTTTGTATTGTGAATTAAAAGTTCAGTCCTCCCATAAACTGTTCTGTTCTTTTATAATCAATGGCAAACAAAGGAACCAGTAGAGATCCCTTCGCCAGCAGTCCGAAGCTTTGGCTCGAGAGACTAAGAGTGCCGGCGCTCATCAAGCAGAGCTGGAGAATGCTTACCAGGGCATATCCCAGCTTAGAGATGAGGCAGCCATGTCAGGAAGCAGAGCGTCGGGCGAGAGAATCTGTCGAACCCAGGATCGCCTTCCTAAAGAATCGAATCGGTGACCTATCGTGTCGTCCAACTTAGACAACAGCTTTATTATTTTTTTTGTTCTCCTCTTCAAAGATTATTTATTTTACTGTAGTAGAACTTTTTTCCTTATGAACATAAAAAGTCTTGATTTGCTTCTTTATTTGTCCATTTATAATGAACTTTTGTAATGGTATTGAGGGTCCTATGACATGATAAAGGTAACTCCATTGGGGATTTTATGGAAATGCTTACTCGGAGGTAATATTGACATGAAAACATTCTTGGTAAAATGGTTGACTTTCTCAGAGGTTGTACAAATATTGAAAGATCAACCCTTGTAGGTTAAAAAAATTTAGAGGTTATACAAACATAGATGTTTTTATGTGGGGTTTGGTAGCGACACAAGGGTAGCAAACATAGAAAATGTTCACTTATAGGTAATGTGGACATGGTGAAACATAATATTTCACTTAGAGGTTTAAACAAACATATCAAAACATAGTTGTGGAAAGCGATTCAGGGTTGATACGTACATGATCACTTTTTGAAAAAAATACTGCCAAAACTTGACATAGTATTTTTTTAGGAATTTGTCGTTGACCGACATCATTAACAAGTCGCTATTAGGTTTAGCATGTCGATAGGCACCGTTAAAGTAGACCGTTTCTATGACGAAGGGGCCTTCCCACTTGGGCTCGAACTTGCCAGGTGACTTGTGAGTCATGACCATTGGCCTTCGAACCTATAGTACAAGATCACCAAATTGAAATATCCTTTCCTTGACCTTTTTGTTGAAAGCTCCAAAAATCCAAGCTTGATACAGCTCGATGCGTTGCTGAGCAAGTAGACATTTTTTATCCAACTCTTCCAGCTCTTGTAGTCGATGCCATTAATTATCCTCGTCTGTCAACTGGTTGGTGATGGCCACCAGCAGAGGCAAAATCTATATCTCCAGGAGAAGTACCGCCTCACTCCCAAAGACGAGGGAGAAGGGCGTATTGCCTGTGGGTGTCCGAACAGTCGTACGGTATGCCCAAGACATTCGCCTAGCTTCTCATTCCAATCGCGTTTATTAGATAATACGACCTTTTTGAGCAACTTAACTATTGTTTTATTAAATGCTTCGGGTAGCCATTCGTTTTAGGATTGTCAATGCTACATTCTGTATCCAATTTTTATTACAAAACTGGTGGAAGGCATGGATCACAAACTGTTAGACGTTATCGTAGATAATCCTTCGAGGAATCCTAAAGCTGTAGATGACGTGATGCTTAACAAAGCTGACCACGTTCGAGATTTTCACCTCTACCAATGGTATCGCCTTCGCTTACTTAGAAAACTAGTTAACAATGGCGAGGATGAACCGATGTCCTTTAGAGGACGAAGGGATAATCGATCTAATGATATCCATGCCCTATGCTTCGATTGGCCAGGAGGCCACAGTAGGGTATAGAAATTTAGAGGGATGATGGATGAAGTCAGCATGCAGTTGACATACTCGACACTTTTTAGCATAATCAACAACATCCTCCATCATGGTGGGCCAATAGTAGTCCATATGTCGTTGTCGGTCCTACAACTTAGACCAGGCTGGTGAGCTCTACAAGTACCATCGTGTGCTTCTCGGAGTGCTTCTTGTGCTTCGGTATTAGATAGACACCGAAGGAGAAGTCCGTCCTATAAATGACAATACATCATTTTTGTAGCTGTGCCATAATAGAACCGGAGTGAGCATCTCTTAACGGAGGTGGCTTGCTTCTAGTCCTCGGGTAGGATTCCATAGACCGCAAAGTCTATGAACGGGAATTGCTAGTCCCGAATGTCAACCTTGGTGTCCGTCTATACGGAGTAGCTTAGACACATGCACAAGTTATTCTTTGGGCACACCAATTCTCGTCCTATAACGGTGACGGAGTACTGGTTCCTGGCTGGAGCTACTAAGGAAGCAGCGAGACCCATGAGGGCATTGGCTTCTAGATTCTATAATCGAGGTACATACTCTATAATGAACCCTGTAATGGTAGAGATGATGTCAATTGCCGCCTGATGATAGTGTACCATATCCTTATGTCGGACCTCGTATTAGCCTGTCACCTGGGTTATGATCAGTTTTGAGTCACAATAAGACTCAAGGTAGTCGACCCCTAACTATTTAATGAGCTGGAGTCCGATGATAAGGGCACTAATCTAAGTGACGTTATTGGTGCATGATTCCATGAGGGAATATACACGATGAATAACTAGGCCTTCGGGAGTGACAAAGACTATTCCTACTCCCGCTATAATTTTGTCTTTGGGGCCCGTTCTTGAAGCACCGTCAAAGAACATTCTCCATACGGGATCTTCTGCGACCGTATTGGACTCCAAGACCTCGTTTGGAAGGCCATCATAAATTTTGATATCTCTGAAACATGATGTGCTGCCAAGGAATTGGCCAGTGCTTGACCCTTGACTGCCTTTTGTGGCACGGACACCATGTCATAAGGTATTAGTAGGATTGTCCATGTGGCTAAACGCGAGTTTAGCGCCCTCGGTTTATCATCAAGACTCTGAAGGGATTGACCCTAGAGATTATTAGGATCGTCTGTCGAGCTATAAAGGCGCGTCTTCTGGATAGCAAAGACTAAAGTGAGACACTATTTCTCAACAGGATTATACCGATTTTTGACACCTGTTATGGTCCTTCTCAGATAGTAGATTGCTTGCTCATGGCCCTTGTTGCTTTTTTGAGCTAGCAAAGCGCCAAAAGAATGGTCCATAGCTCGGACGTATAATAGAAAAGGTTCTCCCACGACCGGGGATACCAGAACCGTAGGGCTAGTGAGATATTTATTAATGTCATCGAATGCTTGCTGGCATTCCTTGGTCTAGACATTAAAAAAACTACCTTTTTTATTAGTTTAGTGAAGGGTTTGCATCGGCCAGAAAGATTCGCTATGAATTTTTGGATATATGCCAAGCATCCTTGCCGGCCTCAAAGCTCGCAGAGGTTCTTCGGGGGAGCCATGTCTAAGATGGCCTTACACTTCTCAGGGTCAATGTGAATACCCTTGTCGGTGACGATGAAGCCCAAAAACTTACTACTTAAAACCCCTTGGAAAGACTTGGTTGGTTTCATCTTTAGCTAATGTGCCCGCATTAAGTCGAATACTGTCCGCAGGTCCTTCAAATGGTTGGCCCTCCTCCGGCTTTTGACGACAATGTCATCAACATAACATTCTACCATTTTCTTGAGGTGTTTACGGAATATGGTGCTCATAGCTCGTTGATATGTCGCCACAGCATTCTTTAAATCGAAAGTCATTATTGTTTACTAGTAGATTCCTTTTGGGGTTCGGAATAAAGTATGCTTTTTATCGTCAGTGAACATTTTGATCTGGTTGTAACCCAAAAACTCGTCCATGAAGGACATACCTTCCAAACCATAAGTATCGTCAATCATTACATCCGTGATTGGGAGAGAAAACTCGTCTTTTGGACAGGCTGAGTTGAGATCTCTGAAGTCTATACAGACTCGAATCTTTCCATTCTTCTTGGCAATAGGAACAACATTAGCTACCCAATCTGGGAATTGTTCCTCGCGAATGAAACCGCTGGTGATGAGCTTATTCACCTCAGATTCAATAGTGTCCATAACATCGGGGCAAAATATCGCTGTTGCTGTTTGACTGATTTAGCATCTGGTCGAATGTTAAGCTTATGCATTGCGACCTGTGGGTCTAATCCCGATATATCTTCAAAGCTCCAGACGAAGACATCAATGTACTCTGGGATAAGTTTTTTCAGAGATTTTTTGTCTTTCCCGGTCCGGCTCTTGCTAATGAAGATGGGTTTAGGTGAAGACTCATCTCCTAGGTCAATTTGTACGACCTCTTCTTCAGTGGGAGGTTCTCGTTGTTCGAAATGCTACTCCCATTGAGATCCTAGGCGTTGATCCCAAGGTTCTTCTTCGAAGAATTCTAGCGTTTGGTCTTCCGCCTTTACTGGAGGTTTTGCACAGACCATATTGACTGACAATATCTTTTTGAAGGCCTGGCCGACGCTGATATCGGAGTCCCAGTATCATATCCATTTTTTCTATTTAAGGGTATTTTGGTAATTGTGAAATTCTTTTGATAATTTTATATATTATATTATTGGTGTAGGGATTTTTGGCCTTGTGATAGTATAGCCTTGGTGCAACCTAGCCTAGTGACTCACCATGACTTAGTGGCCTAGTAGCATAATTTGTTAGGGTTAGTAATCATATTCTAAGGTTAGATGCTATTGGCATATTTATTTGGGCAAGTTAGCAACTTCTTTTTTTTAATGTTTTATTTTAGCCATAGAAAAGAGGCCAAGCCCAACCCATAGGAAACCCTAGCCCATCTAAGTATGGCTGGCCAAACTAGGTCAAAGGGGGGGGAGTATTTAATATCTTGTTGAGAATTCATCTCTCTTTTTCATTCCTTCTCTCCTGGGAAACCTAAGAAAGTTTCTCTCCTAACTTTCTTATTTCTTCTCTTTTTAAACCCTAGTCTTTTGTATTAGGTTCTGATCATTGTTTATGAATTATTGTTGGTGAGGAAATTCAGAATTGGAGTGCCTTGGGGTTTTGGAGACGCAAGGAGGATCTACACAATTGAAGCTTTCTATAGGAATTCATATCAATAGGTAATTTCTCCAAAACTCTATAATTTCATGAACTATTTTCGTAGATGCATCCATCTACGTGTCCCCTAGCTGTAGGATGAGTTTCGTAGGAATTTGTATTGATTTGATGTCCGTATTGGATACGTATCAGTACAACTATGCATGTGTTTGTTGAAATGCCACAAAGGAATTTTTGTTCATAATTTTGAAATCTAATTGATTGGATTTGTAGATCTATATATGACTTTTGATTTTTTATTGGACTGAGCACGTTTTCAGTTGTGTTCGTATCCAGAATCGGACACGAACCACAGCAGGAGACACGCGTGCGCGTGCCCTGCTGATCGGGTGGCAGTGCGCAGTGTCTGTGTCACTTGGACACGTGGAATTTGCTGTATGGCTTGGGGACATGACTGACATGTCAGCCCCCAAGTGCTTTGTCATCTCGTTTTGTGTCGGACTCACGAATCGAGTCGCACGGATCTGAGCCTGTCGTGCACGCGCGTGCAAGCCGACCCTGATACAGCCTTCGTATCTCATCTAGACACGTCATGGTGAGGTGTCAGGGACTCAAATGTGTAGCCCTACACCTGGGCTAGGTGTGGGCATGAGCACGTGGCTCCACGTGGCCTATGTCGTGTCCACGAGGATGAGACACGGCCGCACGAGGAGACTGATACTGTGTTCACTGATTCTATGTTTTGAGAGTTTGGACACCCTCATGTCCACTTGATTGGACACGAACACTTCCCCCTGACACGCACACATATGGAGAACACTCTGATCACCCTAATTTGGATTAATAATGGATTTTAAGTTTCAAATTTAGGGTTTACCCATATAACTGATACATGTTTGGTTTTCTTGGAAATTTTAGAGTTTCAATATCACTTTAAATTATTAATTAATGATTAATTTGTAATGTTAACATGTATATATATATATATATATATATATATATATATATATATATATATATATATATATATATATATATATATATATATATATGAGATGCATGTTTGCACATTGGGTTTTTCTCAGTTTACCGATACACATATATAAAACTGAGTTGGGTTCATTCTCAGTTTTCTTTGATAGTTTTTTATTTAGATTTTAAGTTTTTTATTGATGAGGGATTACTATTTTGCAAGATATTGAAGTTTAGATATAGTTAAATTGAAACTGTTTCATTTTAAGATGAGTGGTGATTGGCAATTGAAATCGGGTTGAGTGTATATATAAATTTTGATGTGGCTAAACAGTGACTTCGAAAGGTTTTTGAATGTTTGAGAGATGTTAATCTCATGTTTTGTTGTTCATTTTCATTTGGTTTTACCGTAGACTTCATATTTATTCCAGTTTCTTATTTCCATTCCAGTTTTAACTTGTTTGAATTCTTAAGATTAATGTTGACAGTTTGAGTTTTCATGTTTTCAGTTACTTGCTACTTTGTATTCAGCTAGTATCAACCTTACCAATTTTCCTTTCCTTTCCCTTTCATTTCCTTCTCATTACCTATATATTTTCATGTGTTATTGTATGTTTTACCTTGGTCTGTTGTAGATAGGCTTGTGATATGGTTAGTATAGTAATATATGGGTATCCCATATATACTTGCCTATCTATTTTGAGTATCCTTTTAGTTGTGACTGTGATGTTATATTATAGTTATAGGCTTGGTTGTGTTAAGGTAGTGATAGGCTGTGATTAGCTTAGCATATAGGATTGTAGCCTAACTTGAGTTTTAGTAGTTTAGCCTATAGTGATATAGGTTGGTAGTAGTGTTAACCTAATGTAATTCTATTAGGATTGTCTATTTTGGTTTTGGTTAGTTACCCAAGTGTAAATGTTATTAGGCTTGGTATCATGTGATAAGGACCTAGAGTTGACCGTTAGTTGACTTTTGGCTAGTTTAGCCTAGTTGAGCCTATATTTGCCTAGTTGATTATCAAGTCGACCAAGTTGACAAAAGTCAACTTTAAGTCAAGCTTGATCCAAATCAACTCAAATGAGCTTAGAATGACTAGGTAAGTTGTGTTTGACCTAAAATTTGATAGATAGAATAGTTGACTTATGGTTGACCAGGTTTGACCAGAGTTGACCAGGTTTGACCAGAGTTGACCAAAGGTCGACTTTGACCTAGAAGGACCTAGAATCATTTAGAGTGCATTATAGACTATTCTTATCTCATGATTAGACATGTTGTGACCTGTATTGCTCTAAAATAGGACTTAGATACTCCAGCTCAGACTCCTATTCTCATCAGATAGCCAGGATACTAGGCGAGTACATTCTCTGACCGTTTCATACTTGTTAGAAATTATATTCTTGTCATAGCTTAATTTACTTGATGTTGACACAACATTATCACGGATTAGTACTATATGGATCTTTACATGAGATGTTATCCCCCTTGGGTGCATCAAATACATTGTGTTATGTGCTTTTCACGAACATCATGTATTTTGTGGATTCTTATTATTCATGTATACTCATGTGTTCTCATGTGCTCTCATGATCTCATGAGCTTCATGTATAAACTATCATATACAATAACATAACCTGTCTAGATCCATGTGTATTGATTGGGGCATAGGGGAGTAGAAATAGTCATGTGAACAATTCTAAAGTAGTGTAATCATCTACAAACTCTTTAGTATAATCATGTGCAAATCATGCCATTCACATGTCTATCTTGTACTCTAAATCACATAGTCACTTACAGTTCTCTATTAGCATATATAGATAGCTTTGTTTATCAGTTTCTCTATTCTTTTCATGCTTATTCTTACAGTGTTTCATGTAACTTAGCCTATCACATGCTTTATATTTTTTGTTAAGATATGACCTACGTGAGATGTATTATGCTCGTTCCCGTCCTGATTGGACTGTTGAAAATATTACAGGCGATGAGGAGGAGTTCTGTCCTACGTATTATGGCACAGGCTTAGATGACACCGGTGACTTGGACCCTCAGGAGGATCCTACAGTTGCTGAAGACTTGCCTATTGTCTAGATTAGATTCTAGACTAGTTTTCATTAGTTGTCTTATTTATGTACTTTTAGTTTCTGGATAATGATAAATGTTTGTATATTCAGATATTACTCTCATTGTAGCTGGTTGGAGAATATCTCTTCTATCTTATATTTTCATATATTCTTTTTATTCCACCTTAGATGCTGTGATTGAGTTGTACCTTTATATTATTCTCCTTTTGGGGTGTATATCATTGTACAGGTTTGGTTATTGCTACATGTTGTGACCTAGGACAACGTTCTACCACCGACACTGCGGCGTAGGCTGGACGTACCCACTTCTCGTGCCCTTACACTGGGTGCGGGTCGTGACACGTTTTAGTGGTGGCCCATACAGGTCCTCGCAACTAGTGCGATTTTGTGGCGGTACTCGAATTAGAGTATCGTTACAGCCCGCAGTAGGATATAGGATGTAAGTTAAAGTAACTCAATCACATTTGGAAAACTCTTATCTAATTCTTGTTGCTAATTGCCTTATTTTAAAATGAATTGTCCTCTTTTGGTTATATCGCTTCCTTCTCAGTAGTTGATTCTTTGTTTTGATCCGTCTTCGGGAAGGTGGTGACATGATCATAGCGCTCTGGTCAAAGGAATACTGTTGAGAGGTCTGCTACTTCTCGCCCGACTCAGCAGGGCCCGGGGACCAAAACATCTCTTGTTCCAGCTCAGGTGGGACCGTTTGCAACTTTTGGGGGTGTTCCACTACCGGTTCCGAGGACTACCCCAGGGGTTCAGGGGATGCCACTACCACCACCTCAGGGGACAGTTGATGTGGGGCAGTTCTTTGCCTTCATGCAGCAGATGATGGAGACTCAGCGACGCCAGGCGGAGGATATGAGGCAGGGCATTGACAATGCCCATCAGTTAGCCATGGTGGCAGTAGAGAAGGTGACTACCCAACCGCAGGAGGGGCAGATACAGCTGTACCAGCCGAGGACTCCAGGCATTCAGGACTTTCAGAAGATGCGACTACGAGACTTCAAGGGTACCGAGGGTATCCTATATGCCGATGACTGGATCGAGCATATAGAGGAGATCTTCCGTCTCGCGGAGATGACGGCTAGGCTTCAAATAGAAGCCGCCGACAGCCAGATGTAGAACGTTGCCCGCACATGGTACCAGACCGACCCCAGGGTTGGTACATAGGGGCAGACTTGGGAGGCTTTCAAGAAGCTCTTCATGGAGAAGTTCTTCTCCGATACAGCACTTGGTGCCTTGGAAACGCAGATCGAAAATCTGGTCCAGGGGAACCAGACAGTAAAAGAGTACGTTGGAGAGTTCTGTCGTCTGGGCTGATTTATGGAGGGCCTGAGCGAGACAGCGAAGGCTAGAAGATTTAGGAAGGGCTTGATTAAGGAAGTCAAGTACTTGACCAAGAGCAAGAGAAATGGTACTTTCGAGGAGATTTTGATAGGAGCTATGGCAGCGGAGGATGACCTCGAACTGAAATTGAAGAGAGGTCATGATTCATATAGAGCCAGCAACAATGGAGGCCAGGCCAAGAGGTCTCATTATCAGCAGCAGCACCAGCAGAAGCCGTTTTAGCAGCAGCAGTTCCAGAGTCAGGGTCGTGCGCCTTTTTAGCAGAAGCAGATACAACAGGTGCCTAGACAGCAGCAAGTCAGCAGTTACACTTTCTGTAAGAAGCCAGGACATGTGTGGAACAAGTACAGAAAGTTGTTAGGCAAGTACCTTCTTTATGGATCAGCGGAGCACCAGTTGAGGGATTGTCCCATATCTTCGGGACGTACAGCTCATGGAGTAGGAGCCAAGGCTCCGGCAGGGCAGCAGAAGGGACCATTGTCGACCCAGCAGCAGAAGTTTACCCAGCACCAGCAGCAGACCAGAGGAGGTCAGCAGGGGAGAGCCTTCGCCATGTCAGCCGAAGATGCAGAGGCAGTGGGAGATCTGATAAAAGGTTATGTTCTTCTCGACTCCTTTCATGCATTCGCTTTGTTTGATTCGTGGGCTTCCCATAGTTTTGTGTCTGTATCTTTTGCTGTTAGACACTAGCTTTCTTCTGAACCATTGCCTAGGACTTACAAGATCGTAACTGGGGTGGTATCATCCTCGTCCGTAATATTTGCAAGGATCGAAGAGTAGTTCTGGGAGGCCGAGAACTGGATGTGAGTCAGCTCGTAATGCCATTACCGAACTAGGATATCATACTCGGTATGGATTGGTTGAGCAGACATCATGCCAGTATAGATTATCGTGGTGGTAGAGTTCTCTTCAAAGTGGCAGGAGAGCCAGAGTTCGAGTTCACCAGACGAAAGACAGATGAGAGTAGCGGAGTCATCTGTGGAGCTTCAGTAGAGGAGCAGAGCGTGCCACATCCATTGATAGCTGAGTTCATGGATGTATTTCAGGAGGAGTTGCTAGGGTTACCTCCGGACAAAGATGTAGAGTTCTCTATAGATTTGGTGCCCGGTACAGAGCTGATATCTCGGCACGTCTATAAAGTGAACAACAACGAGCTAGTAGAGTTGAAGAAGCAGGTGGATGAGTTGCAGGACAAAGGCTTCATCTGATCGAGTTCTTCACCATGGGGTGCACCAGTACTCTTTGTGTCGAAGAAGGATTGGTCGGTACGGATGTGTATCGACTACAGGGCTCTCAACAGCCTCACGATCAAGAACAAGTACCCGCTACCGAGGATCGATGATCTGTTCGATCAGTTGAGCGGAGCGATGGTATTCTCCAAGATTGATCTGAGGTCAGGTTACAATCAAGTGAAGGTTGAGAGGAGGACATCCCTAATATAGCATTCAGGACCCGGTATGGCCAGTTTGAGTTCATGGTGATGTCGTTTGGGATAACTAACGCCCCGACGGTATTCATGAACTTGATGAACAAGGTGTTCCACCAGTACTTGGACAAGTTCATGGTGGTGTTCATCGATGACATCTTGGTATACTCGAAGACCCCAAAGGAGCACGAGGAGCATTTAAGAATGGTTTTGGAGACTCTCAGGAAGGAGCAGCTTTACGGCAAGCTTTCGAAGTGTGAGTTCTTTTTTGATCAAGTTGATTTTCTGGGTCACGTTGTGACCGGAGATAGGATCTCAGTAGACCCGAAGAAGGTCAGAGCAGTTAAGACATAGACAACACCGAGTTCGGTTGCAGAGATCAGGAGCTTTCCCAGATTGGCAGGTTACTACCGAAGGATTGTTCAGGATTTCTCTCGGATTACAGAGCCATTGACTAGGCTGACCCGGAAGGACACAGAGTTTATCTGGTCAGAGGATTGTCAGATTACTTTCGATGAGTTGAAGATGCGTCTGACGATAGCCCCGATTTTGACCCTGCCATCAGGATCAGGCGGGTTCACTATCTACAGTGACGCCTCAGGAAATAGTCTGGGTTGTGTCTTGCAGCAGCATGGAAAGGGGATTGCCTATGCATCCAGGCAATTTTGTCCACATGAGAACAACTACCCTACCCATGATTTGGAGTTGGCAGCAGTTATGTTCGCTCTTAAGTTGTGGAAGCACTATCTGTACGGAGAGCGTGTAGAGATCTTCACAAACCATAAAAGCTTGAAGTATGTGTTTACAGAGAAAGAGCTCAACATGAGGTAGCACAGGTGGTTTGAGTTGATGAAGGACTTCGATATTTCATTGTAGTATCATCCAAGAAAGGCAAATGTGGTTGCCCATGCCTTGAGTAGGTATCCGGTAGCTATGTGTTTGACGATGAATCGTCACTTGTTAGCAGATTTAGAGAGCCTGGGGATTGAGGTGATTGTGCTAGGAGTTCAGATTCAGATGTGGGGCCTTCAGATTTAGTCGGACTTGATAGAGAGGATCAAGTCGACTCAGTTCGAGGATATTACTCTGCGGTGTATCCGAGAGCAGGTTCGAGCAGGACTGGTGGATGATGAGTTTATTCTTGCAGAGGATGGCGCATTGAGGCACGGTTCCAGACTGTGTGTGTCTAGCGGATAGCTTCCGAAGCAGGTTATGTAGGAAGCCCATCGCTCTCAGTACACTATGTATCTAGGTGCCAACAAGATGTATAGGGATCTGAAGGAGCATGTATGGTGTTATGGGATGAAGCGGGAGGTAGCTCGCTTCGTAGCTAGATGTTAAGTCTGTCAGCAGTTTAAGGCAGAGAGGCAGAGGCCAGGAGGACTGTTACAGCCATTGCCCATTCCGGAGTGGAAATAGGAGCACATCACTATGGACTTTGTTTCTGGATTGTCGCGTACACCAGGAGGAAAAGACACGATTTGGGTCATCGTAGACAGGTTGACCAAATCAGCCCACTTTTTGCTATTTAATGTGGGTACGTCGACTGATAGGCTAGCATAGATGTATATGCAGCAGATTATCAGGATATACGGAGTTCTAGTGAGTATTGTCTCGGATCGGGATAGTTGCTTAACTTCACATTTCTGGCATAGTCTGCAGACTAGTTTGGGAAATCAGCTCAAGTTCAGTACTGCATACCACCCTCAGACGGACAGATAGTCAGAGAGCACTATTCAGACACTCGAGGACATGCTGTGGACTTATGTCTTGGATTTTGGAGGCTCCTTAGTGGATTATTTTTATTTAGTGGAGTTTGCATACAACAACAGTTTCCAGGCCAGCATTGGGATGTCACCATTCGAGGCACTGTACGGGCGTAGATGTCGTACACCCTTGTCTTGGGATGACATTGGAGAGTGAGCTTTATTGGGACATGAGTTGGTTGTTGACGCAGCCGAGAAGGTGAAGCTCATCAGAGATCGACTTCACATGGCGTAGGACAGACAGCGGCATTGGGCCGATAGCCACTAAAGACCTTTGTAGTTTGAGGTACATCTTAGACTTAGGATTAGGATTTTGTTTGTTTTGTGATTTTGTTTGATCATGTGATTGTTATAGTTAAGCTTGAGACCATATTTGTGCTAGGATGGAGATCTGGTGTTCCTGAGGATATCTCCGACGCATGGTACTATTTGCTTTGGCGGAGGTAGGAAGCTTAGTCCGTATTTCATCGGACCTTTCGTCATCAGTGGAAGAGTCGGTGACGTATCATACAGACTGGACTTGCCCCATACATTAGAAGGAGTCCACAATGTATTTTATGTGTCGCAGTTGAGATGGTATGTGGCAGATCCGAGCCATGTACTGGACCATTCCGAGATCGAGGTGGGCCCTACTCTTAGTTATCCAGAACAGCCTGGGGAGATTCTGGATCGACAAGAGAAGGTGTTGAGGAACCAGACTATACCCTTGGTTCGTATAGCTTGGAGGCACCACTCTCAGGTGAGTCTACCTGGGAGAGGGAGGATGAGATGCGCGATAAATACCCTTATCTTTTTCCGCCGTGAGGTATGACTTTTCTATCCTTCTCATCTATTCAGTTTTGTCTTTAATTTCATGGACGAAATTCTTTTAAGGAGGGTAGATTTGTCACATCCATTTTTTCTATTTAAGGGCATTTTGGTAATTCTAAAATTCTTTTGATTATTTTATATATTATATTATTAGTGTAGAGATTTGTGGCCTTGTGATTGTATAGCCTTAGTGCAACCTAGCCTAGTGACTTCCATGACTTAGTGGCCTAGTAGCATGATTTGTTAGGGTTAGTAATCCTATTCTAAGGTTAGAAGCTATTGGCATATTTATTAGGGCTAGTTAGCAACTTCCTTTTTATATAATGTTTTATTTTAGCCATAGAAAAGAGGCCAAGCCCAACCCATAGGAAACCCTAGCCCATCTAAGTGTGGCCGGCCAAAGTAGGTCAAAGGGGGGAGGGAGTACTTAATATCTTGTTGAGAATTCATCTCTCTTTTTCATTCCTTCTCTCCTGGAAAACCTAAGTAAGTTTCTCTCCTAACTTTCTCATTTCTTCTCTTTTTAAACCCTAGTCTTTCGCATTAGGTACTGATCATTGTTTATGAATTATTGTTAGTGAGAAAATTCAGAATTGGAGTGCCTTGGGGTTTTGGAGACACAAGGAGGATCTACACAATTGAAGCTTTCTATAGGAATTCATATCAATAGGTAATTTCTCCTAAACTCTATAATTTCACGAACTATTTTTGTAGATGCATCCATCTAGGTGGCCCCTAGCTGTAGGATGAGTTTCATAGGAATTTGTATTGATTTGGTGTCCGTATCGGACACGTATCAGTGCAACTATGCATGTGTTTGTTGATAGGCCACAAAGGAATTTTTGTTCATAATTTTGAAATCTAATTGATTGGATTTGTAGATCTATATATGACTTTTGATTTTGTATTGGACTGAGCACATTTTTAGTCATATTCGTGTCCAGAATCGGACACGATCCAAAGCACGAGACACGCGCGCACGTGTCCTGCTGATCGGGTGGCAGTACGCAGTGCCTGTGTCACTTGGACACGTAGAATTTGGTGAATGGCTTGGGGATATGACTGACATATCAGCCCCTAAGTACCATGTCATCTCGTTTTGTGTGGGACTCGCAAATCGAGCCGCACGGATCTGAGCCTGTCGTACACGTGCGTGCAAGTCGACCCTCATACGGCCTTCGTGTCTTATCTAGACACGTCGTGGTGATGTGTCAGGGGCTCAAATGTGTAGCCATACACCTGGGCTAGGTGTGGGCATGAGCACGTGCCTCCACGTGGCCTGTGTCGTTTACACGAGGACGAGACACGGCCGCACGAGGAGACTGATATTGTGTTCACTGATTATGTGTTTTGAGTGTTTAGACACCTTCATATCCACTCGTTTGGACACGAACACTTCCCCCTGACACACACACATATGGAGAACACTCTGATCACCCTGATTTGGATTAATAATGGATTTTGTATTTCGAATTTAGGGTTTACCCATATTACTAATACATGTTCAATTTTCCTAAAAATTTCAGAGTTTCAATATCACTTTAAATTGTTAATTAATGATTAATTTGTAATTTTAACATGTATATATATATCTGAGATGCATGTTTACACATTGGGTTTTGATTCTCAGTTTGGGTTTATTCTCAGTTTACCGATACACATATATAAAACTGAGTTGGGTTCATTCTCAGTTTTGTTTGACAGTTTTTTATTTAGATTTTAAGTTTTATATTGATGAGAGATTACTATTTTGCAAGATATTGAAGTTTAGATATAGTTAAATTGAAACTGTTTTATTTTGAGATGAGTGGTGATTGGCAATTGAAATCGGGTTGAGTGTATATACAAATTTTGATGTGGCTGAACAGTGAGTTCGAAAGGTTTTCGAATGTTTGAGAGATGTTAATCTCATATTTTATTGTTCATTTTCATTTGGTTTTACCGTAGACTTCACATTTATTCCAGTTTCTCATTTCCATTCCAGTTTTAACTTGTTTGAATTCTCAAGATTGGTGTTGACAGTTTGAGTTTTCAGTTACTTGATACTTTGTTCTCAGCTAGTATCTGTTAGTCCCGGGGCTTGATCAAAGATGGTAGACTCGATGTCGAGATCAGAGGTTCAACAAACGTTCATCTTCTGATTATTCTCGAGATCCATGAGGAACACTATAATATAAATCTGATTACAAAAGCAACAATAATCAAAAAGGAAATCTCACGTTCTTCCTCGCAATTGCAGTTGCTGACGGACAGAACTTAGTTCAGGAAATAAATCTCACGTTCTTCCTTGCAATCGCAGTTGCAGACGGACAGAACTGAGTTACAATTCAGATGAAGGAGAAGAAAGAAGAAGAGGAAAGGTTCTTACTGGGGTGATTAAGATCACCGTTGCTCAAAGCAAGATTCGCCCCAACACGATCTGCTCCCAGAAACCAGCAAGTTCACGAAGAACTTCTGGAACGCTCGTAAGTCAATATTTGAGACTTGAACGGGCTTCCTGGACTTTACAGACTCCCTTAACTCTCTTCTTGGTGCATCTTTCAAAGGAGGCCAAGGGGCTCTATTTATAAAGTGGAGCTGAGACTTCACCTCTTCTCCTATCCGATGTGAGACTAAAATACCAATACTCAAAAATAGAGTTTGATATTTTAGATCATCCCACAATCAGCATAGAAGTGTGCCAGTCCACGCCTACCCCCCGAACACTCCCGTACATGCACGAGACATCCTGGAGTCCGTGTCCGAGTCCGAGTCCGCACAACAAAAATCAACTTGCATCCTTGTTGGATTTAGTCCTTTTTTCTTCTAGGAAAATACTCCCACATGGCACAAACTTGTGCCCCACTACACCTCATGTGCACACCTCAACACAAGCAATGCATTATATTGAGATACTCACCATTTGGTGTAGCCGATGTGGGACTATCTTTTCTAGTCCAAAGGCAAAAACACCAACAATCCCCCACATATCTCAATATATGGGTTGAGCGTTCCCTACAGTGACTGCCCATCGTGCATTAGGAGAGATGTCGCTACGACTTGAATCTTTCCGCATAGGTTAAATAAAAGCATGATACAAGAATGGACTAAGCCTTGAATTCTGTACCATAACTGCAATTTTTCCTACTCACATAATGACATCAACTGTGCTTATGGCTGCACATTGAAGGCCTTGTGCCAGCCTGGTTTCAGTGTATAATTTTTGGGCGTCTACAAGTTTACCCTCAAGAGATGGCCTGATATCTCTGTCCATACACTATAGGTGAGTTCTTTATAAAGAGTCATGGCATGAAGCATTGCGCTTCTTTGCGGTGCTACGCCGCTATGACATGGCTTAAAGCCGAGGCTTTACCCCACCTGGGTACCTCATCGTAGTGTCATACTACTGTAGTATGAGGTCACAGGCCTCTTTGTAGTGCCAAACTACCCAGCATGAAGCCTTGCGCTTCCGGGCGGTGTTACGCCGCTATGACATGGCTCACAAAGCCGAGGCTTTACCCTACCTGGTACCTGTTCGTGGTGTCATGCCACTGTAATATAAGGACATCGTCCTCTTTGTAGTGCTGTCTACCTCTCTTTATTACGATTATCATACAGCATTAGGCTACCTGCCTATTTGCGGTGCTACTCCGCTGTGACTTGGCTTGCAAAGCCGAGACATTATCCCT
The DNA here is from genome assembly GCA_029216955.1 of Iris pallida. NCBI lineage: Eukaryota > Viridiplantae > Streptophyta > Magnoliopsida > Asparagales > Iridaceae > Iris > Iris pallida. The sequence continues at coordinate 18,449,367 of JANAVB010011999.1, forward strand.
ACCTGGGAACCTCATGGTGGAGTCACCCCACTGTAGCATGGAGTTACACTCCTTGTAGTACTGCGCTACCGTACTTCCTGTAAAGCACTCCAGGCATTCACTCTGCCTGAGAACTCATTAAGGCATTTAAGCCAACCTTCCCACAGGATCCATTTTTTGCAGAAAATAACAGTAGACAACAGTGGTTGTAGGTCCGTAACCTCTCCATGTCACGAGGACAAGTACCCACCGTTCATGATATTCTTCTGGTTAATAGTCCTCCCTTGAACCAAAAGCTAGATGCCTAGTAGATTTCTCTTTGAACTAATAGCATAAAACTTTATGGTATGATTGTAATAACACAATATCAGAATGCCTTCAAGCCCATTTTACAAGCTGTGTTATCGACCAGCTGGCGCTTGAGGTCCTTGATGAACGGATCCGCCAGGTTCTCCTGACTCCAAACATCAATCACTGCAATAATACCCCTCTTGATGAGATCGTGTACTGCCCTGTGCTTCAACCGCACAGTCCTCTTCTTCCCGTTGAAGAGGTCATTTGATGCCACCGTCGCAGTCGCCTGATTGTCGCAGTATATCGGTATCGCCAGTATTTGTGCCCCAACCACTGGAAGATCATGCATGAGCTCCCAAAGCCATTCTGCTTCCTCCGCTGCGGTATCAAGTGCAAAGAACTCAGATTCCATGGATGACCGCGAGAGCATAGTCTGCTTCTTCGATTTCCACGATACAGCAGCTCCACCCATTGTAAAAATGTATCCACCTGTGGACCTCTCGCTCTCCACTTCTGAGCACCAACTGGCATCACTGAAGCCTTCCACTACCGGCGGATCTCCGCTGTAGTGCAGTGCATATGTTTGAGTCTTCTTGAGATATCTTATAACCCGTTTCACAGCTTTCCAGTGCTCAATGCCTGGGTTGCGCGTGAAATGACTCAGCATTCCCACAGCGAAAGCTATGTCAGGCCTTGTGGCAGTAGTAGCATACATCAAACTCCCGATTACGCTTGCATACTCTAGCTGCCTGACGCTTTCCCTTGAATTAGGCTTCAGTTTCAGATCACACTTGTATGGCATATCGATCCCTGGAAGATCCTGATATCCGTAACAAGTGATTATCTTTTCAACATAATGAGACTGTGACAGCGCTAGTTCAGTGTCTGTCCGGATGATCTTGAGTCCCAAAATAACATCAGCATCCCCCAAGTCCTTCATGCTGAACTTCGTCGAGAGGAACTTCTTTGTCTCCGTGACACAGCTTATATTCGTACCTAGGATTAGCATGTCATCCACGTATAGACAAACGATGACTCCTCTTCCGTCAGCAAACTTCGTATAGACTCACTTGTCTGTTTCACTGACCCTGTAGCCATTTGACCTTATGACTTTGTCAAACTTCTCATGCCACATTTTGGGAGCTTGCTTTAAACCGTACAGAGATTTTACCAACTTATAGACTTTGTCTTCAAGACCTTTGATGGCAAACCCTTCTGGTTGTTGTATGTAGATCTCTTCGGTCAGCTTGCCATTCAGGAATGTTATTTTCACATCCATCTGATGTATCACCATCTTATGTATCGCTGCGAGAGCAATCAATATTCTGATGGTGGTCATCTGGGCGACTGGAGCATACATGTCAAAGTAGTCGATCCCCTGCTTCTGAGAAAACCCCTTGGCCACCAACCTGGCCTTGAACTTGTCAATAGTTCCATCTACTTTCATCTTCTTCTTGAAGATCCATTTGCATCCGATGGGTTTCGCTCCTTCAGGAAGATCAACCAACATCCAAGTGTTATTTGAGGTGATGGAATCAATTTTATTGTCAATCGCCTCCTTCCAGAAAATATCATCTCTGGTCTTCATCGTCTCATCATAGGTAAGCGGATCTGCTTCCACATGATAGGTGATGAAATCATCTCCGAAGTTCTTCGGCCTCCTCGCTCGCTTCGACGACGGCTCAGTGAGTTCTGGTTCAACCGTTGTTTCAACAATATCTTATTGGACTACTTCTTTATTAAAAACTTCAGTTTCTTGCGCACCCTTATTGTTCTCCAGTTTATCCGTAAGAATAATATTCTTGTGCCTTGCAAATTGTCTTTACGAGATTCGATGATATGATTTGACTCAATATCAAGAAATCTTCGAGCATCACTCTTCTCGGCATACCCCAAGAAGATCATCCGTAGTCCTAGTCTCCAGCTTTTGAATCTTCAGATCTGGGAGCTTCACATAAGCTAGAGACCCCCACACTTGAATGACATTCAAGTTAGGTCTGACTTTGAACCAGTGTTTATAAGGAGTTACGTCCGAAGTTGCATACGGCACTCTATTTAGAATAAAAGTGGTCGTCAATGCAGCTTCTCCCTATTAGCATTTAGGAAGACTCGTAGTTAGCAGCATTGAGTTCATCATTTCGGTCAATGTTCTGTTCTTTCTCTCCGCTATCCTGTTAGATTAAAGAGAATAAGGAGCAGTAGTCTCATTGATGATTCCATGTTCTTTGCAGAACGATGCAAATTCAAGAGACCTATACTCTACATCTCGATCACTTCTGAGTAGTTGAAGATCGGTTTAACGTTCAGCTTCAGCCCTGAAGTCTCTGAACTACTCGAATGCTGCATCCTTCTACTTGAGAAGTCATGCGAACGTGCACTTCGAGAAATACTTCGAACTGGCCTCTGTGGAGAATTGATAAAAGTCACAGATATTTGAGTGTACTAACTCCAGATGATCAGTACTTTAGTTCAATCGTCTGAGCAGCTTCCCAACAGTCTTGTATCTGCACAGACCTTAAACTCCTCCACCTCCTTACTCCCACATTCCGAAGATAAGGTCCCGGTAGGACAGCTTGAGTCTGCTTTTGTCATAGAACAACTCTCAGTCCACTCAATGAAGTAACTTCATCGCCATCAGCAGAAATTCGAACATTCCTTCAGCACCGAACATCTTTTCGAAGCATGTTCCTCGCCAAGAAATTACCATCTGGCTAGTATGAATGTCCATCTTTCAAATCTGTATCAGGTAACAGACTTTCTGAGATCAGATCGCCAAAAAATCTCTGGTACGTGCAACACGCATTCCAGTGTCCTTGTCGGTGGTTAATAACCACTGTCTCGATCTTCAGAACTTCTGCTAGATATATGTTCGCCATCGAGACCTTCGTCATAACATAGCTCTTCCTTGGTGAACAGCTCCTGCTATTTTGGTTTGGGCTTGGATTTGCATTCACTCATGTAGTGGCCATTCTTGTCACAGTTGAAGCAAGTCACGTGGGACTTGGACTTCTGTTGCTTGAACGAAGGATCGTTCACTTTTAGACTTAGTGGAGTCCTTCTTCTTGTGATGAGAAGCCATCTGCTTCCCCTTGAACTTTCTTGTCTGCACTAAGTTGGCCTTAGCCAGTTGTTTGGACAGAGAGTCCATCTTCTGTTGAGATCGCATTTCGTCCTCAACGTGGATCTCTTGTAGAAGATCTTCCAAGCTAATGTCCAGCTTCTTCCGATGCATTCAAGCATAGAAGTTGCTCCAACCAGCAGGAAGTTTCGAGACTATCCCTCCAACGACAAACTTGTCGACGAGGGGCATCTTCTCGTCATCTAACTTCTAGCGCAACTTTAGGAATTCCTTTACTTGAGGTAGCATTGCCATCTCGTCTTCGAAGAGCCACTTGTGGTACTTCTCGACGATGAAGATTTTGGAACTGTTCTCATCATCTTCATATAGCTTACCCAAAGAATCCTAGATCTCTTTGGCATTCTCCTTCTTGGAATATGACTCTGCCAGAGAGTCTTCCATAGAATTGAGAATCAGCAGTTTACATATGTTGTTTTCTCTCTTCTATTTGCTCTGCTTGACGAGTACAGCAGCAATAGCATCGGCAGTTCCTCCTTCTGAAATCGTCGGTTCATCCTCAATCAACACATGGTCTACGTCCACGAGTTGAAGATTAAGGGTGACCTTCCTCTTCCAGATTTGGAAATATTCTCCGTCGAATTTCTCCAACTTGTTAAAGCTGGTAGCGATGAGAGAACCACTAGAGTTCTCCATCTGCAAGGATCTTGCTTTGATATTGTTAGTCCCGAGGCTTGATCAAAGATTGTAGACTCGATATCGAGATCAGAGGTTCAACAAACGTTCACCTTCTGATTATTCTCGAGATCCATGAGGAATACTATAATATAAATCTGATTACAAAAGCAACAACAATCAAAAAGGAAATCTCACGTTCTTCCTCGCAATCGCAGTTGCTGACGGATAGAACTGAGTTCAGAAAATAAATCTCACGTTCTTCCTTACAATCGCAGTTGCAGATGGCAGAACTGAGTTACAATTCAGATGAAGGAGAAGAAAGAAGAAGAGGAAAGGTTCTTAGTGGGGTGATTAAGATCACCGTTGCTCAAAGCAAGATTCGTCCCAATACGATCTGCTCCCAGGAACCAGCAAGTTCACGAAGAACTTCTGGAAAGCTCGTAAGTCAATATTTGAGACTTGAACGGGCTTCCTGGACTTTACAGACTCCCTTAACTCTCTTCTTGGTGCATCTTTCAAAGGAGGCCAAGGGGCTCTATTTATAGAGTGGAGTTGAGACTTCACCTCATCTCCTATCCGATGTGGGACTAAAATACCAATACTCAAAAATAGAGTTTGATATTTTAGATCATCCCACAATCAGTATAGAAGTGTGCCAGTCCACGCCTAACCCCCGAACACTCCCGTGCATGCACGAGACATCCTGGAGTCCGTGTCCGAGTCCGAGTCCGCACAACAAAAATCAACTTGCATCCTTGTTAGATTTAATCCTTTTTCGTTCTAGGAAAATACTCCCACATGGCACAAACTTGTGCCCCACTACACTTCATGTGCACAACTCAACACAAGCAATACATTATATTGAGATACTCACCATTTGGTGTAGCCGATGTGGGACTATCTTTTCTAGTCCAAAGGCAAAAACACCAACAGTATCAACCTTACCAATTTTCTTTTCCTTTCTCTTTTATTTCCTTCTCATTACCTATATGTTTTCATATGTGTTATTGTATGTTTTACCTTGGTCTGTTGTAGATAGGCTTGTGATTTGGTTAGTATAGTGATATATAGGTATCCTATATATACTTGCTTATTTATTTTGAGTATCCTTTTAGTTGTGACTGTGATGTTATATTATAGTTATAGGTATAATTGTGTTAAGGTAGTGATAGGCTGTGATTAGCTTAGCCTATAGGATTGTAGCCTAACTTGAGTTTTAGTAGTTTAGCCTATAGTGATATAGGTTGGTAGTAGTGTTAGCCTAATGTAATTCTATTAGGATTGTCTATTTTGGTTTTGGTAAGATAGCCTAGTGTAAATGTTATTTGGCTTGGTATCATGTGATAAGGACCTAGAGTTGACCATTAGTTGACTTTATCCTAGTTGAGCCTATATTGGCCTAGTTGATTATCAAGTCGACCAAGTTGACAAAAGTCAACTTTAAGTCAAACTTGATCCAAATCAACTCAAATTAGCTTAGAATGACTAGGTAAGTTGTGTTTGACCTAAAATTTGATAGATAAACTAGTTGACTTATGGTTGACCAGGTTTGACCAAAATTGACCAGGTTTGACCAGAGTTGACCAAAGGTTGACTTTGACCTAGAAGGACCTAAAATCATTTAGAGTACATTGTAGACTATTCTTATTTCATGATTAGACATATTGTGACCTGTATTGCTCTAAAATAGGCCTTAGATACTCCAGCTCAGACTCATATTCTCATCAGACAGCCAGGATACCAGGCGAGTACATTCTCTAACCATTTCATACTTGTTAGGATTATATTCTTGTCATAGCTTAATTTACTAGATGCTGACACGACATTCTCATGGATTAGTACTATATGGATCTTTACATGAGATGTTATCCCCCTTGGGTGCGTCGAATACATTGTATCATGTGCTTTTCACGAACATCATGTATTTTGTGGACTCTTATTATTCATGTATACTCATATGCTCTCATGTACTCTCATGATCTCATGAGCTTCATGTATAAACTATCATGTACAATAACATAACCTGTCTAGATCCTTGTATATTGATTGGGGCATAGTAGAGTAAAAATAGTCATGTGAACAATTCCAAAGTAGTGTAATCATGTACAAACTCTTTAGTGTAATCATGTGCAAATCAAGCCGTTCACATGTCTATTTTGTACTCTAAATCATATAGTCACTTACAGTTCTCTATTATCATATATAGATAGCTTTATTTATCAGTTTCTCTCTTCTTTTCATGCTTATTCTTACAGTGTTTCATGTAACTTAGCCTATCACATGCTTTACATTTTCTGTCAAGATATAAAATGCGTGAGATGCATTGTTCTCGTTCCGGTCCTGATTGTACTGTTGAAAATATTACAGGTGATGACGAGGAGTTCTGTCCTATGTATTATGGCACAGGCTTAGATGACACCAGTGACTTAGACCCTCAGGAGGATCCTACAGTTGTTGAGGACTTGTCTATTGTCTAGATTAGATTCTAGACTAGTTTCCATTAGTTGTCTTATTCACGTACTTTTAGTTTCTGGATAATCATAGATGTTTGTATATTCAGATATTACTCTCATTGTAGCTGGTTGGAGAATATCTCTTTTATCATATATTTTCATCTTTTGTCTTTATTCCACCTTAGATGCTGTGATTGAGTTGTACCTTTATATTGTTCTCTTTTTGGAGTGTATATCATTGTACAGGTTTGGTTATTGCTACATGTTGTGACCTAGGACAGTGTTCTACCGTCGATACTGCGACGTAGGCTGGACGTACCCACTTCTCGTGCCCTTACACTTGGTGCGGGTCGTGACACCCAAGCCGAGGAATATGAAGAGTGTGAATGCATCTCGACTTCAGCTTCCGAATTATCCGAAGATGTCGAGGGCATAACATAGCCCAACCCCAGGCGAGTGCGTTGATAGTAATCTTGGGGCTTCTCTTTTGGAGAAAGGATTCGTGACGGAAGACGTCGGCCCTTGCCATAATTTAGACCTTTGCCACTCGTCAAGTCATATCCTTTCTCTTGGATGAGATGTTTGGCTTGATCAGTGTAACAGTAGATCTGCATCTTGCCGTTATCGGGTTCTGGTTCGGCGGGAGTAAGTCTTTAGGGACTTTCTACCCGGCCGAAAATAATGGGTTCTTCATCTTTCTTTCTTGTTGTAACCACGAAATACGTGTCTCGGGATGGGATGATTCGGCTTATTACATTAACGGTTGTTACTTGAGTTTGTAACATACCCAGAGCATTATCTAAGACATATATAGCATTCCATTGTGCACAAGTGTAATTCAAAGATAACTTTCTATTAATGAAATAAGAAATTTTATCCAGAGGGATTATATCATCTAAGGAAGGTGCCTCAGTATTGGAAGATATATAATCCCCTAACTCTTAATCCGTAAGGATCGGAACAGCCATGGGAGAAGATGGCGAAGGCTTCTGCTTGAGTTTAACTATAAGAGGAGCTAATGTCGGACAATCTTGGGACTTGGGAGCTGCTTTTGGGGCCCTCCATGATAACTTAACCCTGATAGGTTCTTGAGTGGAGGCAGGGGTCTTTTTGTGGAGCTTGACCACGAGTGGAGCCGACGTTTGGGGAGGCTTCCCTTTCAGTTGGATCCTCAACGATTCTTCAGTCACCATTGCAATTTTTGCTTCATCATCCACATCATTGGCATCATCGTCCCAAGGGAATGGCTTATATATGTCAGCATGAGTGCTATATGCCTCGAGTCCTTGGAAGGGATCGATGTCAGCAAACTCGGTCTTAATGGTCCCATCGCTGGCTACAGACTTCATGCATTGATGGAGGGTGGAAGGCACGACCATATATTCCTGTAACCACGGACGACCCAACAAGATGTTATAAGAAGATATGTCCGTATCAATGACATAGTAAGTTACATCCATCTCAAGGTTGTAGAAGCCTAAAAAGTATAATCATCATCATGCACTACTCATAAAAGGCACTAAGACAAAAGTTATCAGATGGCGCCAGACAATAAATAGCGCCTGACCTCAGATGGTGCTGGCATCAGATGGTGTTGGTTGACACGTGGCTGTCTTCTCGGAGAAAACAAACGATAGTCATCAAAACTGATAGCACATCAGTCGAGGAAAATCTGTTTCGAATCCCGAACGCGCGGCGCTCGAAGAGATTGTGTTAGATTTGTCATAATGACTGACAGCTGCCTCGCGCCATTCACAATTGGCGTGAGGTATTCATTGAATTAAGCAGATGGCGCCCGGCGCCATTCAATAGTTGGCACTAATCAATCAAATTATCATCTAAAACAGTTAGATGGTGTGGTGTGCATGCCACTAATCTCGAAGAACATGCACACAATACTACCCACGACCGTGCACATCTCTCTCGCAGAATGTCATGTGAATCATGCAGTTATGTTAACCGTTCACGCAAAGGGTAATGGCGTGCCAATGGCTGTCTGCGCCAATCAGAATAACTGGCTGACAATTATTTCAGAACTCTATAAATAGAGTTCCAAATCACTTCACAATCATCACTAATGATCATAATCTCCTGAGCACTTGCTGCAGCGTTCTCCAAAGGCTTTCTTCTTCGACATCGATCCTCAAAGGGATAAAGTGATCGTCTTTTGATCAAATTCCTATAGTTGTACTTTTCTAAAAATTAATTGTACTATTGTACTTTCTTTTTTCTTAGTTTATAAAAAAACTTTTTGTTTTTGCAAACAAAATGGTGACTCTGCTGGGGACGACTTTCTCCTCCGACGAGAAAGTGACAACTCAATGCGATGTTGCGTCGGTCGGTACGACGCAGAAGACTTTTGTCGTGAAAGTCGACCAAATTGCCTACGAAGCCATGATTGGCCTAGGGGGTGCCAAGCGCGCCATCACTTTTGCTGTCAAGAACATGGCATGCGCTATCAGGACTCCGAAGTCCTCCAGTGCACCAATCATGACTCATGCGCCAAGCTTGGAGAAAAGCTCTGTAGCCACTTCTTCTTCCTCACCAATTATGAAATTGGCAGAAAGTGCTCCAACCACTACCATGGCACCAACCAAGGGATAGCGCCGCGTGGCTACTTATTCATCTTCACCAACTATGAAATTGGTGGAGAATGAGCCAACCACTATCCTGGCACCAATCAGGATACAACACCACATGACCATTTTTTCCTCGTCAGCAATTCTGAAATTGGTGGAGAACGCGCCAACTACCATCTTGACGTAGAAAAAGGGAAAATGCTACTTGGCAAATCCCTCTTCCATCTCAGTTCTAAACTTGGTGGAGAAATTACGTATCACTGCCCCTGTTCGGAATAAAAAAATGCGCCAGATGGCCACTCCTTATCCATCCCCATTTCTGGACTTGGCAGAAAATGCATCTGATTATGCTCCTGTACCAGTCAATGCGAAAACACTTTCAAGTAGAAAGTCTACCTCTCTTGGTAGAGACAATCAAATCAATGCCACGAAATTAGACTCTACTGAAAATCTATTTTCTACTACTCATCTGTGCCGTGCCAAATGCGCTGGAATAGTTTGTGCAAAAGAATAGGGTATCATGCCCACTCCTTATGGCCAGCGCTAATCAAGCCAGAGTTAAGAACTTCCTACCCTGCATATTTCAAGAACCATCCAGGGTAAACTGAGGGTGTCCAAGATAGACAGCCAGGTGGCGTACGACTCTGACATGCACACTTACCTTAATCAGCGCAGAACAGCATCAAGCCTACATCAAGAACAATCTGCGCCACCTATTTGCAAAGAACAAAAGTTTTATTACAAACTAAGAAAAGAGTACAGGAGTATAATTGATTTCTGGGGAAGTACAACTATAGGAATCTAATCAGAAGACGATCACTTTATCCCGTGGATGATGTGATATCGAAGATACGAGCCTCTAGAGGATGCAACAGCACTTTAGCAGGAGATTATGATCACCCTTGATGCCTTGAGATTGATTTGAAACTCTATTTATAGAGTTCTTGAAATAACTGTTTAGCAGTTATTCTGGGTTGCGCGCGCTTCAAGTTGCGCGCCTCCTATTTACTTGCACAAATGGTTGCACTAACTGCTGTGGACGTGTGGCATCATTTGATTGAGATCCATGTGGTCGTAAGCAGTGTAGTAGGCACATTCTGCGAAGTTAGGGGCTTGTGCGCCATGTCACTCAGTCCTGAACACCATTTGATCACCTTGCACGTGCTTCATCAGGTTACGCGTGGGCGCAAAGTAACAACCTGCGCAAGCAGTTTGCACCAACTGCTGTAGATGCGTGGCATCGTTTGATTGAGATGTGCGTGGTCGTGGGCAGTGTAGTGGGCACGCTCTACGAAATTAATAGCTTGCGCGCCATGTCACCCTGTTTTAAAATAAGAGTTGATCAAGTGGTACCAATTTTGTCAGGCTGTACATAGGCACAACTCAACGACTGGCACCTTTGACTAGGTCTTCTGTGTTGTACTGATTAATCCTCGTGCAATACAGTGACTTGCGCGAACCAGCTGTCAGCATTAATTACTTGCTGACAAAAATCTTCTCGAGTGTCGCGTTGCGCGGGATTCGAATGGATTTTTCTTAATCTCTGTGCTGTCAGTTGTCAGGTAATGATGATGTCGTTACAGCTTCTCGAGGAAGCGTGCCACGTGGCTCTCGTACAACCTGACTTCAGCACAACCTGATATTGGCGCAGCCTGATACTGTGCAACTTGATTGTTTGGCACAATACAATATTTTGGCGCCATCTGATGGTCAAACACTTTAATGGGTGGCACATCTTAATTTTTAGGCTCTACAAGACCGCCTCCAAAGTTTTTGAAACTTGAAAATTACTTCAAGGTTTTGAAATACTTTGAATTATGCTAGTTTTGCTTGGATTGTGCCAGTCTCAACCGACTCCACTTTTTGAGCACAAATTGTGCGATCAACTTTTGAAGCTATAAATATCCATATATTTCAGTCTCTTTTATTTTTTAATGAAGTTTAATTTCTCAAAAACCCAATCTTCCCTTCTTCTTCCCAAGCTTTGACTAGCATCAAATGGCGCCCAAGAGATCTGTTGCCGAGAGGGAAAGATTGTTGCCGAGCCTTCTTCTCGCATTCCATCCACACACGTGCCTCAGTATGCTCCCCATTCGTCATGACGAGAGACTGCCAACCCGGCCATAGAAGGTGAATGTTTTGACAACAAACATCGACCAACCCCCTTTTTAGGGTTTGGTTTGATTTTGTCAATATGCACGCCTACTCTTTTTAGAATTAGGCATGTTTCCTGACTTGCGCCCCACTTCTAAGGGTTTGGTTGTTGTCCAGACAGTGTTGCGTGTTGTTTCGAGGGTTGTACTTTTTGACTCTGTATAATTAGTTTGGCACAACTTGTAATGCTGTGCCACACAGATGTTTGTTTCGACAGAAATGTCGCACAACATAAGAGTCGTGCAACCCGATATGTCGCGCAACATAGATGTAGCGCAATAGAAAATGTCATACAATATGAGTGTTGCGCAACCTGTGATATCATATGTTGTGTTTCATTGAACCAGACATTAACCCCTGTTTGCTTGTTTTCATATAGTTAATCTCAGAGAAGACCCAAATGCTAAAATTTATGCATCGGCCTTCAGCGTGTCGAAGTACCGAGAGGACTTATCCCACGTACAATATCCTCAATATGATCTTTCTGAGTCCCGAAGAGCTATGCTCGCATCTCAAGATAATCCTACTTTATTATGCTTAATGAACGGTGAACCTTTGGAAAGTCTGGACAATGTCGTCCATAAGAAACTAGCCTTCTTATTTGGAGAGGCGATCAAGAAGGCATCCCAGCCCAAAGCGGAAAGAGAAGACAGATTTTATCAATGTGGGGATAGAATCATGTACCTCCCAGAAATGTCGCGACACTTGTCTTTGTCTTGATATGCATTTTCTAGTTATCCCTGCCACATGGCATGGGACTTGACCCCGATTCAACAGGTCGGAGTTGGGAGGATATGCTACCGATTGGGCCCACAGAACAATGATTTGTTCTATAGCACTTCGGAGGTATACAGCTCCCATCTGAGAGGTTTGAGACCAAGCGGCATACCTCCTGAAGATTCATCAATGTTGCTTTCCGTCCGAGTACCTATTTTCGCTAACATGTTTGCGAAGGCTGAAGGAAGATACCCAGATCAGACTATGAGCTTAACGGGCTTAGTGAATCCCGACATGAAATGCTGGAACAGTGTAGTGGTTTGGGTTTTGGATCATTTTAAGGATAAACTCCTTGAATTAGAACTCTATGATCCGATTTGGACTACTTGTCATGGCTTTCGCCCAAATGCTCACATGTTTTTGTCTTTAGTTGAAAGATATAATAAGAGGACCGGGACCTTCATGACACCTCATAGGGAAATCGGCTTCGCTCTTCATGAAATGAAGTATCTTTCACATTTGCGAATGGGTCAAAACCACTATGAAGAATATGTCCCAACAAATGAGGAATTCTCTGCAGAGAACCCTAAGATGGTGGCTGTGTTCGAAGAATTATCATGCCACTATCTGATTTGTTCTCTTTATTACAAAAGTGCTTCCAAAGGGACTTCCTATATTACCAAATGGCTACCATATTTGTTTCTCGGACATGCTCATGAAGAAAAGATTGTTGAAAGTCAAGCCTGCAATCCTTGTTTCTTCAAACCGCTCGGCCGCAGCGATGTAGAAAAATTGATAGAGAAAACTAAGCACTAAAATAACATCTTGGATATAGAATGGTACCCCTTTACTGCTAGTACTCAAATCGAAATTTATCTTAGACAAGGTTACAGAACCATGTCTCAAGAAGCCCAGCTGGCGGGTCTCTTTATGGTTACGGCAGTTTGTGATACCTGGAGCCAGTGCCGTCGATCGATTCCATCGAGGTGTGCTATTTGCCACAGTGCGTCTAGTATTCGGCTACAAGATGGATCTTCTTTCGGCGATGACATGTCGTTTGAATGCAGGCTTGCGTTCTTTCGTTAACACTATGGTGTATGATAATAATTCTCGGGACGCCTTCCCTTGTACCGAAATGCCATACACATATCTATTTGGGTTGTTGCTGTAACATTATCCTGACTTGATGGACCCCGATATGGGTGCAGTCGGAGGTGACTTCATCAGGGGTTATTCCAATGCTCGATGGAACATCAATGCGCTGTCAGAATGCCAAAGAGCTTTAAACCGAGGTTCTGGATGGAGATTTCAATGTGTTCCTCCTCCTCCAGGATATGAGAACCTCCCTCCACAACTCATGGACCTAGAAGCAACATCTCTCCGTCTGTCTTCGACTGAGTTCGCGTGGTTGAAGACAATTCGGCCTTCACATTTAGTTTACCGATTTGAAAGTGAGTGCTTTCTAGAACCGTACTTACCAAGCCGATTTGCCCAATAGTTTGGTTATGATCAACGGCATGTAGGTAATGCCACCACCTGTTTACAGGCTAAAGGTTACCTAATAGACGGTGCCAAACCTTGGAGATACTATAATACAAGATAGACTTGTAACACCCACTTTTCTAAAATGAGGGTAATTTTGAACGCTCTGCCAAGGAAAATTCCGGTGTAACTTACTTGGTTTACGATTCGTCAAATGCTTTGCATGAAAATAACTAGGATGGCTAGAAAGATCACTAAAAGTAAGTTGTATGATTTTTATCTAAATTCTTGAACCAAATGAGAGCCTGAAAATTAATTAGCCACTCGCTAGTACATGTTGATTGTGCTGGTCCTCGCTCTCTCTACAGGTGCGATAAATTGGGAGGAGTGTGCCGCGTGAAGGGAGGCAACGCTCGTGTGTTTTGAAGCTTCGTCCGTACGGTCGAAGCCTAGATCAAATCTCTTTTGAAGACTCTGCTGTTGAAGACCAGAAGATAGATGGAGCGACTTCCCACCATCCCAGGTGGTTTTATAATATCGGTTATAAAATCAAATTGTTGAAATATATGGAACGATTATCTCATCGACATTCATTTTGTAACGGAGTCAGTTTGTAAAAAGCTCGTGCGGTGCCTGTGTATCGAGTCTATAAAATGATGTTTATTATCAATAAAGCTTAAGTTTTCTTCTTTATAATATGTGTTCAATTTACTCTGCGCATTCTCTTGTTGTTGTGTTTCGGATAACCTTATGACTATGTCTTGTGCGATCATAATTTAGGTTCGCACGATATCACGCCCGGGGGACGACTATCGATTCTACGGAATCGAGGCGTGACATAATGGTATCAGAGCACGGCTTTATGTCCTTTGGCCTTCCATTTGAGTCTCGAACCTTTGACCTCATGTCGATGAGATGAGTTGTTCCATACAGCGAGTCCGTAATATTTTCTTAGACTAATACGAGTTGCCTTCTAAATTATAGAGGTCCAAGAAACCGCAGGCGGGAATAAAGATAGTGCGTCGAGAGACTCGAGCAGCTCAGGGGCACAACCCTCAAACATCCCTATGGATCCCATGGAGCGGATGATACGCATGTTGGAAGGGCAACAGCGGCAGGCCGAGGCAAATCAGCATCTGAACGAACAGCATCGACACCACGTTGAAGAGCAGCAGAGGCAAGCTGCGGCACGACAGACTCAGTTTGAGGCACGATTCGATGCGCAGTTCAAGTTGCAGCAGAAGCAGCTTGATACTCTTAAGCAAATCGTCCAGTCGGTTGTGGCCAATGAAAATTCTGCGATGACACACACTGCAGCCGAACCTGCGGTTCGACCAATTCAAATCGAGCCAGAGGCGCCCTAGAATTCACCTGCGACACCAAGGAGCTCCAACTTTGAGGTGTCAAAATTCACGAAAAATAGCCTCACTTCCTTCTGCGGTACTGAAGACCCTTATTTGGAGATCGATTGGTTGGAGGAGTTGGAAGACCGGTTCGAGCTTCTGGGCATCGATGAGTCCAAAAAAGTTACATGCGCTCAACTTCTACTCCGATTGAACGCGTACGACTGGTGGGCCGTGCAAAAGTGAGCGATCAGACGCGACGATGAGGCAGCGGCAATCACCTGGGCCACCTTCCGAAAGGCGTTCGAGATCGAGTACCTCCCTGCAGCCGTTCGACAAGACAGAAAATGAATTTATGCAGTTGAGACAAGGGAACAAGACGTGAAGCAGTACGCAGCAGAATTCAACAAGTTAGCGTAATTTGCTGGAGCATTCTTGCCAACAATAGAGAGTCTCGCTCGACGGTTCGAAACGGAACTACGGCCTCTATCTCTGCTCATGTGTTAGTTCACGAATACAAAACAATGGGTGAGTCCCTGAATTACGCCCTCCGCCTTGAACGCCAATATCTCCCAGAAGCTGCCGGCATTGTGCATACCTACAATCACAAACGCCCTAGCCACACGGGAGGAAACAATGTGACCAAGCGTCCAAACAATAGACAATAAGGCAGATATCAAAGACGTAATCCACGGCCTTACTGCATCCGATGTCACTATGTCGGTCACACTATCATTGACTGCCGGAGGGTGGATGCTGGAATTTTGGTAAAATTGGCCACGATCGTGCTAATTGTTTGACCAGAAGGCCGAACCGAATGGCGCCCCAACAGCAGCAGTATCGTCCAGGGATCCAGGGTCCACCGACTCTAGCCCGTCAACCCGTCCCATAAAATGGCCAAGACAGTCGCCCCAATGCCTTGGGCCACGTCTACGCCATGACTCGAGATGAAGTACTAGCATCAGATACACTAGTGTCAGGTATACTAAATTTTAATAATGTGCCTGCTCGTGTGTTATTTGATTCAGGCGCTTTGCATAGTTTTATATCAGCGGACTTTGCCGTCGAGCACAAATTTTCTATAATATCATTAGATCTCGACCATACGTAAGTACACCTTCGGGCACACCACTACTCAAAAAATTAGCCTGCGGTGACGGGATCATCTGTATTGGGGATCAAAAGATCGGTCTTGATGCGATAGTTTTAGATATGAAGGACTTCGACATCATACTGGGTATGGATTGGCTCGGTCCTTACAATGCTACCATTGACTGCGCAGGAAAGAAGGTCACCTTCTGCATCCCTGGAGTGCCCGAATTCTACTACTCGTGTGGTGAAGCATCGTCGACGTGTATGGTGATTTCGGCAATTTTTGCTCGGAGGATGCTGCATTCAGGATGCGAAGGCTACTTGGCGTCTGGTCGCGACACGCAATTGGGAGGTGCAAATGTAGGTCAAGCCGACGATGTGGCAGAATTCCTCGACGTGTTAGCTACCTGTAATGCCACCCGATTGAGAAATCGAATTCACCATCGATACATTCCCCGACACCCGACCGATCTCAAAAGCTCCGTATAGAATGGCCCCGACAGAACTAAAAGAGCTCAAGATTCAGCTGTAAGAGTTACTCGACAAGGGATTCATCCGTCCGAGTGTTTCGCCATGGGGAGCGCCCGTGCTGTTCGTCAAGAAAAAGGATGGCCCACTGCATCTTTGTATCGATTACCGTGAGCTGAATAAAGCTACCGTTCGAAACAAATATCCCCTGCCCCGCATAGACGATCTGTTTGATCAGCTGCAAGGAGCTACAGTGTTTTCTAAAATTGATCTGCGCTCGGGTTACCATCAACTCATGATCAAGCTGGACGATGTGCCAAAGTCAGCCTTTCGCACTTGATATGACCATTACAAATTCCTGGTAATGCCGTTCGGCCAAACGAATGCTCCAACTATTTTTATGGATTTGATGAATCGGGTGTTCCGACCATTCCTCGACAAGTTCGTAGTAGTCTTTATCAACGATATACTCGTCTACTCGAAGAATAGACAGCAACACACTGAGCATCTACGGACCGTGCTTCGGACCCTTCGAAAAAATCAATTGTATGCAAAGCAGAGAAAATGTGAATTTTGGCTGAGCAGCGTCGCATTCCTCGGACACATCATTTCAGATGAAGGCATTGCGGTCGACCCAAAGAAAGTTGAAGCCGTTGTCGATTGGAAACGGCCAACGTCTGTCGGCGAAATTCGAAGTTTCCTTGGTTTAGCGGGATACTACCGACGCTTCGTGAAAGACGTCGCAAAGATCGCATCGCCTCTGGCTCGCCTTACACAGAAAGAAGTCGTATTTGAATGGTCAGACAACAACGAAGCTTCATTCCAAGAGTTAAAGAAACAGCTCGTCTCGGCCCCGATACTCGTACTTCCAGAAGGGACTGAGGGTTTCCAGATATTCAGCGATGCATCAGGTCAAGGCTTGGGGTGTGTACTGATGCAGCGGAATAAGGTGATATCTTTTGCTTTCCGACAGCTAAAGTCGTACGCGAAGAACTACCCTACTCATGACCTGGAGTTAGCGGTAATTGTGTTCGCGTTAAAATTGTGGCGTCACTATCTTTATGGCATGGCATGCACGATCTATACCGATCACAAGAGCCTCAAGTATCTATTCACGCAGAAGGAACTGAACTTGCAGCAAAGGCGTTGGCTGGAACTGATCAAAGATTACGACTTGACTATTGACTATATACCGGGAAAGGTAAATGTTGTGGCGGACGCTCTGAGTCGAAAGTATATTGCCTAGCTATCCATCGACCGCAGACTGCTACGCGACCTAGAAGAGATGGGCATCGAACTCCGAGTCTGATTTAGGAATGTGTATTTGGCAAAGTTGCAGTTAAAGCCGAGCTTGCAAGAAAAGATCAAGACCGCTCAGAAGGACGATCCGTACCTGAAGAAAATATGAGAGCTAATCTCGATGGGTAGGACGACCGACTTTACGGAAGACGAGGCCGGCATGCTTCGATTGATGGGTAGGCTATGCGTTCCGGATGATTCAAAACCCCGGTAGCACTATACAAAGTACACCTTGCACCACGGTAGCACGAAGATGTAGAAGGACCTCCGCACAAATTTTTGGTGGCACAGAATGAAAAGAGATGTGGCACTCTTTGTGTCGTAATGCATGGCCAGTCAGCAGGTGAAAGCTGAGCACCAGAGACCGGGCGGAGAGATGTCGAATCTGGCAATTCCGGAATGGAAGTGGCAGCACGTGTGCATGGATTTTATTGTTGGTCTGCCGAAGACACTGCGGGGAAATGATGCCATCTAGGTCATCGTCGATCGACTAACCAATTCAGCGCACTTCATTGACATTAAAGTTACTTGGAGCGTTGATCGCCTGACGCAGATTTATTTTGATGAGATAGTACGGCAACACGGAGTTCGAGCGTCCATCGTCTCTGATCGGGATTCATGGTTTATGTCACAATTCTGGAGTAGCCTTCAGTCGGCTCTAGGTACCAAGTTGCAGTTCAGCTCAGCTTACCATCCTCAGATTGACGGCCAAACAGAGCGCGTCAATCAGATTCTCGAAGACATGCTACGACTCTACACAATTGACTTCAAATCAAGCTGGGATGTTCATCTACCTCTGGCTGAATTTGCATACAACAATAGCTATCAATCCAGCATTCAAATGGTGCCTTATGAAGCCTTATACGAAAGAAAGTGCCGATCACCCATTTACTGGGACAAAGTCATAGAGCGGCAGATTCTCCGCCTAGAACTGGTGGAACAGACGTTGCAAAAAGTTTTGATCACTCGGGAAAAATTAAAGACCGTACAGAGTCATCAGAAAAGTTATACGGATGTTCATCGTCGACCACTCAAGTTTCAAGAAGGCGATCACGTATTTCTTAAAGTGTCGCCGATGCGAGTAGTTACTCGGTTCGGCACGAAGGAAAAGTTAAGTCCGAGATTCGTTAGGCCGTTCGAAATACTTGAGCGGGTCGCCCCAGTGGCCTATAAAATTGCCCTACCGCCGGTGCTAGAAGGTGTACACAATGTCTTCTACGTCTCTCAGTTGCGGAAGTATGTGTACGACCCAAGCCACGTGGTAGATTTTGGCCAGCTAGAGCTGAAGTCCGACTTATCCTACGTTGAAGAGCCAGTACAAATCTTAGAACGCAAGGATAAGCTGCTGCGAAATCGAGCGATCCCTCTCGTCCGCGTCCTCGGGAGGAGCCATTCAGTCGAAGAGCCGATGTGGGAGCTAGAATCAGAAATGAAGGAAAAATTTCCTTCATTATTCTTGTAGAGGTAGGTTCTATCCTTAAGTTTCGAGGACGAAACTTTTTATTAGTTGGTTATGGTGTAGTGCCCCGTCCCTACATCGTGCCCCGTTTTCGTCCATGGGGTACGCGAGAAAGGAACACTGTCGCTATTGATTCGGTCGGGATCGATAGGTCGGAATCGGCCGAGTCGATCGCACGGGTAGCGCCTTAAGGATTGGCTCTGCGGCTGAGTCGGGAGAGACCTCTAGTTGCTCTGGTTTTCATGCCGCACTTGATTTGGCTTTGGCTTTGGTTTTCGTGAATATTTCCGATGGATTTTTGTGACTTGCATTTTCGAGCTTCGCATTCATATCGAAATTCTTTGAATTACAAAGTGTTCTAATCAGTTGCTTATGCGATTGTAGGTGATCACGTAGGCGACGTCAGCGCAGCCAACCAGTCGCTCGCTTGAAGCAAGTCTAAAGTGAGTGGCTGACCTCCTTCGTCTCGACCCTCTATTTCAAAATGAGAACTCGGATAACGGTATCAAATTGGAATTATTCACTTGGAAAATACAAGTAAATGAATCGATTACATAACAAGCCCCAACGATAACCTAAAATATACCTTGTTAACTTAACACGGTCATAGACAACTTGTTGACAAGGGCGGTGGTTTCTTCGAGCGGCAACCCGGGGCCACGGGACCGACTCGGCCTAGGAAGGAACATGTTATAGCCGAGCTGGGTAATAGGCAAGCGGTAATACGGGGACTTGCATCGGAGCTCGCTACTTGCGTTGCAAGGGTCCCGTTTACCAGGCTATGTCCAGGATGGCTAGTTAATGCCAGTGACCTCCACATTATACACTTGATATAAATTTTTATCAACTGACAGGGATGGTAAGTTTTATGTTACACGGCGCGCTCTGTCAAGGAAAATTCTGGTGTAACTTACTTGGTTTACGTTTCGTCAAATGCTTCACATGAAAATAACTAGGATGGCTAGAAAGATCACTAAAAGCAAGTTGTATGATTTTTATCTAAATTCTTGAACCAAATGATAGCCTGAAAATTAATTAGCCACTCGCCAGTACATGTTGATTGTACTGATCCTTGCTCTCTCTACATGTGCGATAAATCGGGTGGAGCGTGCCGCGTGAAGGGAGGCAACGCTCGTGTGTTTTGAAGCTTTGTCCATACGGTCGAAGCCTAGATCAAATTTCTTTTGAAGACTCAGCTGTTGAAAACCAGAAGACAGATGGAGCGACTTCCCACCATCCCAGGTGGTTTTGTAATGCCGGTTGTAAAATCAAATGGATGAAATGTATGGAACGACTATCTCATCGACGTTCATTTTGTAATGGAGTCAATTTGTCAAAAGCCCGTGCGGATCCTTTGTATCGAGTCTGTAAAATGATATTCATTACAAATAAAGCCTAAGTTTCTTTCTTTATAATATGTGTTCAATTTACTCTACGCATTCTTTTATTGTTGTGTTTCGGATAACCTTATGACTATGCCTTGTACGATCACAATTTAGGTTCGCACGGCATCACGCCCGGGGGACGACTATCGATTCTATGGAATCGGGGCGTGACATCCATCGTAAGGCACTGAAAATGCCTCTGGCTACTCCAGATACACTAACTATAGATACATGCAAATCAAACTTGTTACCTATATTCAGCATGTGGACTGGACCTACGCAATTCCAAGACTGGGCTTCCTTCATCATAGGCGCCCGGGCAGCCGAGGACAGTGTTGACAAGTTCAAACAACTAGGCATCCAAATGCATAATCTTGACAAAGATGAACATTCCGCAACCAACAACGGTGTGTAGAAGCATGGAGTTTCTGGCGCATCTTAGACCAAAATTCCTATGCGCCCTAACTCTCATGCGCCCAAATTGACTTGCGTCAGGAAACTCAGCAAAACACATAGCACAGCAGAAAACAGCAAAGAGACATAAAAATTGAGCTTTTATTTCAGATGAAAGTCTATTACATGTTTAAAACTCTTTTACAAAGGAGAATTCTTTTACAAAGAGAAAGAAAATCTTAAATCTATAGCCAGGCGCATCACTTGTCAGGCGCTTCACTCGAAGTAGTACAACAAGGCGCATCACTTCAACATACAGCCAGGCACGTCACTCAAGTGCTACAGCCAGGAGCATCATTCCAGCTTCTCAGCGTAGGCGCATCCCCGTACATAGTCAGAGCGAATTACTTTCTCGTTAGCGTGCAGGCACTCTAGCAGGAGGAGTGGCTCTTCTAGCCTAACAAAATTGGGGCACGATAGCCCCGATCTGCGGCTCTTCCGGCATAACAGAAATCGTGGCACGACCGTCCCGATCTTTTGATGCAACATGCACCTTCAGCCTGTGTCGGGACACGACGATCCCGATATTTGGATGCAACAGGCAATTTCACTCGCTTGTACGAAAATAGAGACGATGGTGAATAAATCAACTCGATACATCTTCGTCTTCGAAAGGAGTTCATAATCAAAGCTTCTGAGAACGAGGGATCGATAACTCGCCGAGGCAGGGGACCGATCAAGTTCGTCTCCATGAGAGAAAGCCAAATGCTTCATAAAGTCATTTATAGGCTAGGGCAACCCTCGCCCATGCGTCATGTGGCAGTCTCCTCATATTCTGTGCAATGAATTTGCATTAATGACGATGAATCTGCCTCTTCGTATTCAGCCAAGTCAAAATAGCCATTAACGCCTCGAAGAACTCAACAGACGGGCCAATGAGGATGCGCCATGCTGCAGATGCACCGTCAGCACTATACGCTCCGTACCGATGCGTCCAATGGAACATAGATCCATGCGCCTAGTGGGACACAAACTGATCCGCCCACTTCAACTCGTCACCCATCAAGCATTTAATGATATGTGACAGAGTTGGCAACACGTTCCCCGAAAACTGAACGGTTGGCAGCTTTTTGCAGAAAACGAAGAGCCGCAGACGTCAGCATCATCATTACTTGCTTTTGTCGGCTAGAACTTTCTTTCCCACGTGGCTGGCCGATCACTCTCATGCGCCTCCACAGTCATGCGCCTAAAAGTCTGCATGCACCTCAAAAGCCATGCGCCTCCACAGCCATGCACTCGAAGCTCTGTATGCGCCTCAGAAGCCATGCGTCCAGACTTGTCTGTGACCTCTAAAAGTCATAGACAAAGTCGCCCCATGCACCAGATCCTAGGCGCATCTTGACAGATCACAATCCACCAAATCCAAGATCTTTGAGCCATGAACACGCGCCACATGACATTTTACTCAGTTCTGCCTACGAATGGGTACTTACCACCCAAGATCTCAACAACGGTCGAATCTTCGCAACTGCCACGTGTCAGCTCCACCACAGCCCAACAGTGTAGTCCAAACAAGTTTCAGCTTCAACTCAGGGCGCATCGTCCATGCGTCCGACAGCAGCAGCCACGTGGCGTTCCTAAGTACAATCGCATCCTACATATGTAGCACCCCAGTTCTAAAATACTTAAGACCGAGTACGTAGACATGTTAGCTGCACATATACGAAGAATACTCCAATATATGGAATCCCCGTATACGTACATAAGCTGTAAATATAAAATAATCACAGGCCAGAATATAATCATCTAATATCATCACAGCTCAACACAGAAGATAATAGAGTCCAAATAATAAATGAGTGTATCAAAGAAATAGTCGGGTGGACATACCCATTCCAAACAGCTATGAAATATAGTCTCAATGATCGGAGTCCAACCTTCGTAAAATAGAAAGAAAAGAGATATAAAAATGTCCACTAAATGTCTCAATGAATAAATAAACTAGAAATCAGCAGGAGATGCCTTGTCATAGATGTATGAAGGATCCTGTGTCGCTCCGTACTCCTGTAGGAAATCGTCTAACCTGGAGAGATAACCAGGTCCTTAGAGGGACGTAACAAGATACAAAAAAACACCAGGTCATATAAACAGTGATATATAATAGAAAAGAAAGGTATGCATGCAATAGGGTGCCTACCCATTCTACAGTAATAATGCAGTTAAGAACAAACCTTCAACGCATGGGCACTCTGGCTACAGGAACTCGGTATGGTACCACCAGGATACCAGGGACCTCAAAGCATAACATTCATCGAATGTCAGAGGATAGCAGGATCAGGAATGGGAAAGTGCATACGTGGCCCATACGTTAAGAAACTGTCCTCCCCACCCAATGTCTAGTAAGGTCACATCCATGTCCCATAGGAACCTCTAGTAACTGCCAAGTCCACTAGCATGCAATTCTATTGGCAGTTACTCCTAACCATCGTACGCCTCATACGTATCGGTGGTCACTAGGCGAAGTCAATGCAAGAGAATAAAACCAAAAGTAGAAAAACGACCGATGGAGTCGTTTGTACCCAAGTGTGACTTGGACGCACAGTGATATAATACTAACAATAGATAAGTAATACTGAATATAAATAACTGAAAATACGAATAAGTAAATCACAGAGTAAGCATGCAAGGTATCTTGCCTGGTAGTGTAGGAATGACAATCCAACAATCAAGTATATCAGCAATGAATCAGAAAAGCCACGAACGGCTCCGGATGATGAAACGTTTTCGGTGTAAAAGTTATATCTAGGAAACGCCTGTCCAAAAGTCCAATTCTAGAATAGGGGCAAAATCAAAATTTTGTGACAAAACGATGTCCGCCGTTGGACCCGTTTTGTACCAAAACGTGTGCCAAAGTCTATTGTCTCTAAAGTCGTCAAACTACATGTCTACGGGTTCAGTTTAAGGAGACAAACCCAACCATATGTCCAAAGTTGGATTCCGGCGGCCCGTGTACAATTTTGCCCATTGGATCGGGTCGCGGGCCTGCCAAAATAGGTGTTCCGGTCAACCTTTTCAGAATCGGACGAAACTTAGCACACAGGACCAAAATTTTGATACGGTCCTGCTGGTGCAAGTTTCGTCTCGAACCGATGACTGTACAGAAAGTTATGGTCAAGATTGCAAAAGGTTGATATGGGAGTATCTTGATGGATACGCACTGATTTAGTCGCGTACGCACAACCAAATCGGATTTCGTCAGTTTCCACACGTCGACAACATCCATACGTGCCTTTTGATGAATATAGTACGCGACCACGTCGTCCGATTTGTCAGGGCGCATGTCGTATTGGGAAGAGTTCTGAAAATTTTTAGTTTTCAAAACAGTTTTTCTCGAAAGTTTAAAAACAAATGACTTTATGTACACACGATGAATTTACGATCTACGAATTAGGTTTTACACATATATATGTTGTCTAGGACTATTGGTAATTAGGTTTTGAAATTACTCAGTATATTGTTCGAAAAATGCCTTCCAAGTTGCGGGTTGGGGCAGCCTCTATGCTCTGTTTTTGAAAAAAAAATCGTCAACTTTGAGTCGAGTTTTCATTCAAACTACGGGGTTATACTAAAATCCTTTTTTAGGGCTTCGAAGACGATCATATAGGCTTCACCTAGGATTTTCTAAATCGAAAACTTATTAAATAGAATCGATGAAAGGTTGGTGAGAAGGGAAGTACCTTACAATGTTTGAGAAACAGGTGTCCTATTTTAGACTCGGTCCTGGCTGTCGGTTTGGAGGCTTCACTGTGGTGCGACGGTGGCGCAGTCATGCAATCGATCGGGGCGGGGACTGGAGATGCGAAGGGGTGCTCTAGTCTCGGCGTTCAGGGTCCTCGTGCTATATGGATGAATCTTTCTTCTCCTAGTTCGTTTGGTATATATATATATATATATATATATATATATATATATATATATATATATATATATATATATATATATATATATATATATATATATATATTCGGATCTCCAATCAGAGAAGGCTTTATTCATCCAATTCAAATCGAATTTGAATCTGGGTTGATCACAATCCTATGGAGAATCGAATTTGGGTTCTCATGAAGAGATTTGAATGATAGCTCAGCTATTGATCCGTTCCTAATTCGGGTGGGGTTTCGGAAGAGTCGGCCTTGGGGAAACTTTTGCTGCCCACGAGATTCTGGTATATCTCGTGAGTTAGCTGATATTTCCTCCAAGTTATACTATTGGTATGTAGAGTTTGACATACTACTGTAACATCTACATACATAAAGTTTTGTAAAATTTTAACTTTTCTTTCTAATGTGCACCTTACAGTATATAGCTCATACTTAACTAGATTCTTAATTTAAGTATGTCTAGAATTTATTTTTTCTAAATTCACATAATTATCTTTCTAGAACCAAGTTAGATCTTGTACTAATATGGTACATATACCTATCCTATTATACATATATGTCAAGGGTTACCTATATTTATGAGGAAATTAATTAACTGCTAAGGGTTTACTAACAAAATGACCACTCAATATTTGGTAGAAAAATACCACTAGCAATTAATTAACATTGGTCATCTAATAGTGAATTAAGAGTTTGTATTAATAATTAAGGAAATCCCCTCCTTAATCTTTACTATTTATACCATGAATAATTTATATAATAATATACTAAAGATGAGGAGGTTTTACATCCTACCCAACTTAAAGAAATTTTGTCCTCGAAATTAAAATCTAATGTCGGGGGTATGTAATGAAATGCGAAAATTAAAGGGGCTATCATGCAAGACGTACCTTGGTTTTCGATCAAATACGGGTAATGATGACAAATTTCGTCCTCGCGCTCCCAAGTAGACTCTCCTAGCGAGTGATGCTTCCATGCCACATGAACCAATGGTATAGATTGATTCCGCAACACCTTCACTCGGCGATAAAGGATACCTACCGGTTGCTATTGGTACGACAAGCTCGGTCCAACAGTTATTTTGGAGTGATCGAGCACATGACTGATGTCTTCCATGTACCTCCTCAGCTGAGACACGTAAAATACGTCATGTACTCTCTCTAGCGATGGTGGCAATGCCAATCTGTAGGCAACCTCTCCAACACGTTCCAAAACATTGAAAGGGCCGATGTATCTTAAACTCAACTTGCCACGTCCTCCGAATCGAATCGTGCCTCTAGTAGGGGATATCTTCAAGAAAAGATGGTCGCCTTCCTTGAACTCCAAAGGTCGACGACGATTATCGGCCCACTGCTTCTGTCGATCCTGCGCTGCTCGCAGGTGGTCTTGTATCTTCTTCACCTTCTCCACTGTGCTCAAAACCAACTCGGGATCCAATATCTGTCGCCCTCCTATGTCGCTCCAACAAACAGGAGATCGACACTTCCTTCCATACAATGCTTCAAACGAAGCCATCTGAATGCTCGTTTGATAGTTATTGCTGTAGGAAAACTCCATAAGATGAAGGTGGACTTCCCATGATCCACCAAAGTCAAACATACACGCTCTGACTGGCCCCTGTCTGCGGATGGTATGCCGTACTAAACTTCAAATGCGTACCCAAACTGTCTTGCATACTTCTCCAAAAGTGTGAGGTAAACCTTGAGTCATTGTACGACACGATGCTAACTGGTACACCGTGTACCTTCACTATTTGATTCATATATATATTTGCCAAAACTTTTGTGGACTATCCCACTCTAAAAGGTAAGAAATAAGCTATCTTGGTAAGCCTATCAACGATCACCCATACCGCATCTCGTCCACTAGGACTCCGAGGAAATCCCATGACGAAGTCCATCGTAATGTGCTCCCACTTCCATTCAGGAATGGGTAGCGACTGTAGTAATCCGGTCATCCTCTTGTGCTCGACCTTCATTTGTTGGCATACCAAACACTTGGCCACGAAACGAGCTATCTCCCGCTTTATTCCGTGCCACCAATAATACTGTCGTAAGTCACGAAACATCTTAGTTCCTCCGAGATGAATAGAGTAAGTCGAACTGTTTGCTTCCGCCATCAACTCCTGCTGTAGCTCTCCATTAGGAACATAAATACGATCACCACATCACAATGTCCCATCGGTATGAATCCTCAATCATGTCTGCTCTCCTGCTTCAGTCCTCTCTCTAAGCCGTCGAAATATAGCATCCGTAGGCAATGCCACCTTGATCCTCTCTACTAGCGACAATTGTACTTGGAGATTGGCAAATATGCCATCCGCTCCAGGAAATAGTACCTCAATACCAAGCTGTTATAAATCTCCAATCAACTCTCTCTGTGTGGTCAATAAATGAGCTATGGGCTTACGGCTTAATGCGTCTGCCATAATATTAGCCTTGCTCGGATGATAATGTAGCTCGATCTCATAATCCTTTATCAACTCCAACCAATGTCGTTGTCGCATATTCAACTCTTTTTGTGTGAATACGTACTTGTGTCCTTATGATCAGTGTAGATATCTACCTTCTTGCCGTACAAGTAGTGTCACCATAACTTCAAAGCAAAGATTACCGATGCGAGCTCTAGATCATGGATTGGGTAATTCTTCTCTTGCAGCCTCAAATGTCTAGATGCATATGCTACTACATAATCATGCTGCATCAATACGCATCCTAGTCCCATCCCAGATGCATCGTTGTAGATTACGAATCCTTTCGGGCCCGATGGTAGTGTCAAGATAGGTGTCGTGGTCAAGCGCTTCTTCAACTCATCAAAAGTGGCTTGACACTCATCTGTCCATATAAACTCCTGATCCTTACAAGTTAGTCGATCATAGGCCCCGCTATTTGAGAGAAATCTTCTACGAACCTTCGGCAGTAATCTGTAATTCCTAGAAAACTTCTCACTTCGAAAGCTGATGTGGGAGCGGGCCACGCCTTGACTGCTGTGATCTTCTCAGGATCTACTGATATGCCATCTCTAGTAACAATATGTCCAAGAAATATACCTCCATGAGAAATAAATCACATTTGCTAAGCTTCGTAAAAATTTGCTCATTCCTTAAGGTCCCAAAAATAATCCGTAGATGCTGCTCATGCTCCTTTTAGCTTTTCGAATAAATCAAGATATCATCTATGAAGACGACTACAAATTTATCCAAGTAATGGTGAAAGATTTCGTTTATTAAGTTCATAAAAATTGCGGGAGCATTGGTCAAACCGAAGGGCATGACCAATAACTCATAGTGTCCATACCTCGATCAAAATGCCGTCTTCAGAATATCTTCCTTTCGAACCTTCAGTTGGTGATAGCCCGATCGTAAGTCGATCTTGGAGAATACTTTTGCTCCACTCAGTTGATCGTATAGATCGTCTATGCGCAGCAAAGGGTACATGTTCTTCACCGTAACTGCATTCAAAGCTCTATAGTCGATACACATGCGCACTGTCCCGTCTTTCTAAGGTACAAAAAGAATGGGTGCTCTCCATAGTGACGCACAGGCACAAATAAAGCCTTTCTCCAAAAAGTCATCTATTTGTGTCTTCATCTCTACCAACTCCTTAGGTGCTAGTCGATAAACTCGAGATGAAATAGGCTCGACTCCCGGAATAAGCTCAATAGAAAACTCGATGTCTCAGTCGGGTGGCAGTCCTGCCAATACCTCAGGGAATACATCTTCGAACTCAGAGATGACAGGGTATTGAGGGGTGTCTTACATCATCATATGAGTCCCTAATGTGGGTGCATCACAGCTCACTCCATCTTCCTTAGTAAACTAGAACTCCGTCGCATTCGGTGGTCTAAAGACGATACTGCCGCTATGGCAGTCTATATTGGCAAAATGCTGGCTCAACCAGTCCATTTCGAGAACCACATCGAATGTCAGCATAGGGAATACAAGAAGTCGTGCTCTCATCTCTCTACCACATATCACTACAGTACAATGTCTATAAACACCACTAACAGGTACAACTCCTCCTCAGTGAGGATTCTAATGTTCTTAGATAAGGGTGTGATAGGAATGATGTGTCTAATAGCAAAACTAGTGGTTATGAATGAATAAGTGGCTCCAGTGTCAAATAAAGTAATAGAAAAAAATGAAGCAACTAAAACCATACCTGCTATGAGCTCTGCCTCTGCCTCTATATCCTCAACAACAAGTAAGAATTCCTTCCTATAATTCTAGCATGGGCCGTGAGCTCTGGCCTTCTCAAACTGTGCTGACTGGGGTGGTAATGGTGGGCGAGGTGCTACTGCTGCTGGCTGAGGTGCTAGAAGTGCTGGGGCTGTCGGTCTCGGGTTCTGCTAGGTATAAACTAAGGACGGCTGCTCTGGACAATCCTTCACCTTGTGCTGTCCAGACCTGCATCTCAAGCATGCTCCAAGTCGAGTTCGAAAGTTCTTCAAGAGGTGTCCTTGCTTCCAATAATAGTTGCAGGTGAGCTTCCGATAAGGTGTGGACCACTGTTGGAACTGTCCTGTGGGCCTCCTGATAGGTCCACCCTGAGTAGCTCTAACCGGTGTAACTACTGGTGTATGGCATCTCGATGTCTGCTGCTATTTCTTGCGAAGAATCTCCTGAGCACGAGCTTCTTCTAAGACTGCTGAATATGAGACTCGAGACGGTGTAGTCGTATAAGACTTGAGCTCTGGTGCAAGCCCCTGATGGAATCAACTCTCCTTCTCTAACTCTGTTGAGATCATTCCCGTACCAAATCTACTTAGGCGATTGAACTCTGAGTTGTACTCATCAACTGACATGCTTCCCTGCTTCAGATGAAGGAACTGGTCGTAAAGATTGTCTCGAACATGAATGGAGAAGAATTTCTCATATAATAGATCATAGAACTGCTTCCAGGTAATTCCAGTGCCTAATCGTCTCTCTTCCATCTTCCACCAGTAGTGAGCATTATCTTCTAATAGTAGGTCCACTGCTGTTATCCAATCTCGAGTTGGCAACTGGGATGCCTTCAGTAGCTTCTTCGTGCTAATAAGCCATTAATACACCTCTAGTGGCTTCTATGTTCCTCTGAAGGGCTTGGGGTTCATGTTTGTGAAGTTCTTGATAGAGCCTTCATAAGGATGCAGAGCCGGTGCTGGTGCTGGTACCGGTACCGGAGGTGGAGGTGGAGGCCTAGCCACTATTGCCATCATAGTCTATTTCATCAGCTCAGTCGGCATACATGAACTGGAAAGTAGGGCTCCATCAGTCGGTGGTGGAGGCATCTAAGGTCCCGATTGTGGTGGAAACTGCTGAGGAAATGGTGGTGGTGGAGGCAGTAGTACATTCCCTCCCGGTGGCACGGTAGTGGTCTGTCCAGCATGGCTAACTAGGGGTGCTGTGATCTCTGGGTGCACCATCGTCGGAGTCGTAGTAGGCTGCGATTGTCCTGGCTGGTATGGTATCACCGTAGTCATCGGAGGTTTCTGTCCCTCCGGGTAGCCTCTTCACCAGATGTGAGGGCCAAGGCAGAAGAGCGTCAGCTTCTTAGATTCATACTGTTGGCACGAAGAAAGTAGGATGATATTAGGAATGGTTAGATATGAGGCAATTCAAGTACTCAAAGAAATTTTGAAAAGATTGGAAGTCAAAGGAGGTAGTAGTTCTTGATGAGATACTATTCATATTCCTATATGTAGGCTTGTTGGGCACAGTCATGTAACCCAATAATATTTTCTTACCTACATTGGCCACCACAAAAACATGTAACGTCCTAGTCCCAAAAAACTTAGGACCGAGTACGTAGACATGTCAGTTGCACATATACGAAGAATACTCCAATATGTGGAATCCTCGTATACGTTTATAAGCTGTAAATATATAATAATCACAGGCCAGAATATAATCATCTAATCTCATCACAGCTCAACATAGAAGATAATAGAGTCCAAATAATAAATGAGTGTATCAAAGAGATAGTCTGGTGGACATACCCACACCAAAGAGCTATGAAAAATAGTCTCAATGATCGGAGTCCAACCTCCGCAAAATAGAAAGAAAAGAGAGATAAAAATGTCCATTAAATGTCTCAATTAATAAATAAACTAGAAATCAGCAGGAGATGCCTCGTCACCGATGTATGAAGGATCCAGTGCCGCTCCGTACTCCTATGGGAAATCGTCTAACCCTGGAGAGATAACCAGGTCCTCATAGGGACGTAACATGATACAAGAAAATACCATACCATATAAACTGTGATATATAATAGAAAATAAAGGGATGTATGCAATAGGGTGCCTACCCGTTCTACAGTGATAATGCAGTTAAGAACAAACCTTCAACGCATGGGTACTCTGGCTACAGGAACTCGGTATGGTCCCACCAGGATACCAGGGACTTCAAAGCATAACATTTATCGAATGTCAGAGGCCAGCAGGATCAGGAATAGGAAAGTGGAAATGTGGCCCATACGTTAAGGAACTATCCTCCCCACCTAAGGTCTAGTAGGGTCACATCAATGTCCCATAGAAACCTCTAGTAACTGTCAAGTCCACTAGCATGCAATTCTATTGGTAGTTACTCGTAACCGTCGCACGCCTCATACGTATCGGTGGCCAGCCGACTATACAAGTACGTGTCCTACATGTGACTCACAACTTGTGATGATCATGTATCAAGGCCGTATGAGGTATACCAATACCTCATCATAACTGGGTGGTCACTAGGCTAAGTTAATGCAAGAGAATAAAACCAAAAGCAGTAAAACGACCGATGGAGTCGCTTGCAGCCAAGTTTGTCTTGGACGCACAGTGATATAATACAAATAATAGATAAGTAATGCTGAATATAACTAACTAAAAATAAGAATAAGTAAATCACAAAGTAAGGTGGCAAGGTATCTTGCCTGGGGGTGTAGGAATGGCAATCCAACAATCAAGTATATCAGCAATGAATCTCAAAATCCACGAACGGCTCCGAATACTGAAACAAACATCAAGAACATTCCCGATATAAAAGATATATCTAGCAAATGCCTGTCCAAAAGTCCAATTGTGGAAAAGGGCAAAATCATAATTTTGGGTCAAAACGATGTCCGCCGTTGGACCCATTTTGTACCAAAATACGTGCCAATGTCTATGGTCTCTAAAATCGTCAAACTACATGTCTACAGGTCATGTTTGAGGAGACGAACCCAACAGTATGTCCAAAGTCAGATTTCGACGATCCGTGTACAATTTTGCCAGTTGGATCGGGTCGCGGGCCCGCCAAAATAGGCGTTCCGGTTGACCTTCTCAGAATCGGACCAACTTTGCACACGTGACCCAAAATTTCGATACTGTCCTGCTGGCGCAAGTTTTGTCTCGAATCGACGATTGTACACGAAGTTATGGTAAAGTTTGTAAAAGGTCGATATGTGGGTTATCTTGATGGATACGCACTGATTTCGTCATGCACGCGCAACAAAATTAGGTTCTGTCAGTTCCCACACGTCGGAGACATCCATATGCACCTTTTGATGCATATAGTGTGCGACCACGTCGGCTGGTTTATCGGGGCGCATACCGTATTGGGAAGAGTTCTAAAAAATTTCAGTTTTCGAAACTGTTTTTCTTGAAAGTTTGAAATCAAATAAATTTCTGTACACACAATGAATTTACGATCTATGAATTAGGTTTTACTCACGTATATGTTGTCTAGGACTGTTGGTAATTAGTTTTTAAAATTACTAAGTATATGGTTCGAAAAATGCCTTCCAAGTTGTGGGTTGGGGCAGCCTCTATGCTCTGTTTTTTAACAGAAAATCATCAACTTTGAGTCGAGATTTCGTTCAAACTACCGGGTTATACTAAAATCCCTTTTTAGGGGTTCGAAGGCGATCATGTAGGATTCACCTAGGATTTTCTAAATCAAAAACTTATTAAATAGAATCAAAGAAATGTGGGTAAGAAGGGGAGTACCTTACCGTGTTTTAGAAATGGGTGTCATGTTTTAGACTCGGTCCTGGCTGTCGGTTTGGAGGATTCACTGTGGTACGACGGCGGCGCAGTCGTGTAACACCCAGTTTTCCAAATGAGGGTAATTTTGAAATTTTGTAATTATAATTATTATTTATTGATATTTATTTCATATTATGATTTTTGGTGATTTTTAATCATTTTTAAACTATTTAAACCAAGACTTGTAATTTTGGTATTTTGCTAGTGTAACACTAGAGACAGCTTGACCTAGAGCCTAGCCATGTGATTAGGGTGTTTCATTTATCATTTCCAGTTTGACGGTATTTTGTCATTTTGAATTTAATTGAATTTAATATATATTATTTGGAATTTAAATATATTATTAAGAATGGTGTGATTTTAATATTATTTAATTGATTGTCATGTATTGTGATTAGCCTAACTTAGTTTGGATCTAACCCAGATTAGTCATAGCTAGTCTTAGCTAACCATGGTTAGTGTTAGTTAGTTTTAATTAAAATTATTGGAATTTAAGTGATTTTTAGTATAATTTAATTTATTGCTATTCTTGACTTTGACTCATAGTGACTTTGGAGACTGTCCTACAAGCTAACCCTAGTCATGACCACTTGGTTAGATTATAAAACCCTAGTTTAACCTAAGTTAATGATACTCTAGTCATTAGGATTAAATTGGGGAAATAGAGATAATGAATAGGTTGGTTAATGACTTGTGATTTCATAAACCATGACTTATGGCTTAAGGCCCATAGAGGCCCATAACCCAATTAGTGAAACCAAAACCCTAACCCTAGCATTTATGGCCAGCCACCTAGGGTTCCACACCCCTATTTAATGTCTCTACCACTTAGGGCTAGCCTCCTTTAGGAAATAGCAAGTTTTGAAATAGAGGTAAACCCCTTTCTTTCCCAATCCATAACTTCTCCATTTCACCTCCTTTTTCCTTCTAATTTCTTGCAATAGATTCTAATCTCTGTGCATTTGATGGCTATGGTGAGAAATTTCAGTGAAGGAGCAATTTGGAGGAGTTTGGGTAGCTTGAGGAACAACTCTCTTTGAGGCTTTTTGAGCCATTTTACTCACCTAGGTAAATTCCTATCCTCTCCATAAAATAGTATTTTAATTGCATGAGTAGGAAGCCCTAGGTCTACCCTAACTATTGGTATAGGTATTGCTAGGTTTCGTGTCCAATACGTGTCCGGATCGGACACGTATCAGTGGGCATACTAGGTGTTCGACGAAATGCCACAATGGGCATTTCGTTCTTGTTTGCTATTTTGTTTGAATAGAAAATTAGGGTTTTATGTTGTTTATCGATTTCCAGTGGACTGAGGTGACCATCATGTTGTGTCGTGTCAATTTGGACACGTGAACACGCACGTTCCCGTACGGTAGCAGTGCCCTGCTGCCACGCGTGTCGTGCTCACTGCACAGACCTTGTGAACCCACCAAAATTGGTGTGGAGGTCGGGGCAGTGGTTGACAAGTCACTCCTAAAGTTTCACAACTCTTCGTGTCGCGTTGGACACGTAATCACTCACGCACTGATTTTGTACACGAATTGTGCACACAGGTTTTCCCTACTGATACGGCTTTTGCGTCGAACACTGACACGACTTGGACTCGATACAGAGTTTCGACTCTCTAGCCTGAGACCTCATCTACCTATGGACACGTGCACGAGACCCCACGTGCTTCGTGTCATGACCTAGGTCGATCGACATGGCTGCACGAGCCAGTGTACGAATTGTGCACCACAGGGTTACTGTCTGTGTTTCGATTTCATTTGGACACTTCGTGACCACTCTAGTGGACACGAATGATACACCTAGACACGTCTTCATGTGAGGAACACTCAGCACACACTGATTTTGGGTTTATCATTAGTATTGGGTTACGATTTGGGTTTCTCCTATCCGACTGATACGTGTTTCAGTTTTGAGATTTCTGTGAGTTTAATTCCATTTTTTTAAACCGACTTTTCCTGTTTAAATGCCATGATTATTCACCTAAACATATGTATTAGCTACTGATGGTTAGGTTTGCATTAAGGTTTTGGTTTCAAATTTCTGAAATGGGATTTCGAACAATGGGATTGGACTGTTTATTGTATTGACTGATACATAGCTTCAGTTTTAATTCCCTGAACTTTCAATTCCTAATTAAACTGATTTTCAAGTTTATTGACACATTAGAATCATCTGCACATGTGTATTAGATCACTACATGTTGGTTATTAACTGGTACTAGGGTCATTGGGTTTTGATTTCAGTTTTGAATGTTGAATGATATGTAAATTAAACTGTCAACTGTTATTCCAGTTTTAATCCCGATTTTAATTCCCTTACTAAAAACTGATGTTTAATTTGCCATGTTGAACCTTACACACCTGTATTAGTTGTTGCTAGGGTGCTGCATATGAGTTGGGTTACAATTGGTCTTGTATGGATTTTTTGATTATGAGTTGGACTGAAATATAAACTGTCAAATTGATTTCCTTGTTGAAAAACTGAATTTGATTTCTAATTTGATTTCCCATTTTTAAACTGTATTTTTGATGCTAAATTGCTCTGTTAGATTTAATTACATGTATATTAGTTTGTTGTTAATGATGGTTACATGTGTTGGTTGAGGTTAGCAAGGTTATCGGGTTTTCTAATATGGAAATGGACTGATTAGAGTCGACTGAAGCACACATTTCCTGAATTTGATTCTAAAACTTTCCCTCCTATTAACTGTCAATTTGATTCCCAGTTTTTTTTCAAACTAATTCTGAGATGTTTTACCATGTTCAGTCATTCACAGGCATGCTAGTTCACTATTTGCTTGAATTCATGTAGTTTAGGTTTTCATTTGAAAAATGGTTTTCAATGGTGTGATATGGATTCAAAATTGGGGTTGGAAGAATACATAAACTGTCACTTAAATTCCAGTTTCAAACTAAAATTTGAAATGTTAATTACATGTTTAATTCAATCACCAATGCTAGATTACTGTTAGATTAAATTCACGTTAGTTAGGTTTCATTATTGAATGAAATTCGAATTTGGTTAATGTGAACTGTCACTTGGTTCATTTTTCTAAAAACCTTATGTTGAACTGCATTTTCCCTGTTTCTAAATTGAATTGATGGTTCAAATTCCAGGTTTTATTCCTGTATAGGGTTGTTCATAACTGTCTTTGATTCATTCCTGTTAAAACTGATTGAAGGATTGGTTGTGTGGGATAGGCAATGGGGTTTCGAAATTAAATGATTCATGAACTGTCAATTGGGTTCTACATATAAACTGTCATTTATTTCTTCCTAAAACTGAGAACTTTTCACTGTCTTCATATTCCAATTCCTGAACACACTCTACACTTCCTAATTCCTAAGTTCTCATTGACACACCTTACACTCTACTATTACATGTATCCACATTCATATTGACACTCACACACTTTAATCCTATTGACACTAGACACATGGACACACATGTTTATATCTCTCACACCCTCACTTGACACCATGCCACATTGCCATGACACACACTACACTATTCCTATTTCCCATATGACAGGAACACACCATGTCACATACACAAAATAACCCTCACACACACAGGAATACATGCAACATGCTAACACACAAGTACACAAACACTTCACATGATTTCCCTCTACCTATCACGCTACGTATACACATATGTATATGTATATATATATGTATGTGATGCATATATTATATTGTAGCCTATATATTATAATGTGTGTTATTATATTATTTTAGATATATATATTAAAATATGTGTATATATGAATATGTGGTTTGGACTATAGGTAATATTGCCTATGGGCCTATACCTATGGCTCATAGCCTGGGTATGTGGTTTGAATGCCAGTATAGAGTCTAGTTGACTTGTATAGTCTAGAAATGGTGTGTGCTTGCTAGAATAGACTAGTTAGGCCTAGTGAGACTTGTCTGGCTTAGATTTGACCTAGTTTGACTAGTTTAGTTGACTAGAGTTGACCGAGAGTTGACTTTAGTCTAGATTGACCTAGATTCATATAGAATGCATTGTAATGCATCTTATTATCATTTTAGACTTATAGTGACTTGTACTGTTCTATAGGAGACAGACACCACTCCTCGGACAGATACATCGGGTATTTCGTGTTCGTGTACTTTATCGTGAGTATCGTGTACTCTTTGTATTCGTGACATTCATGTACGAAACGTGTGAAATCATATATAATCATGTATTAACATGACCTTCGTGTACAATAACATAACTTGGCTAGATCCTTGTGTATTGATTGGGACGGGGGAGTAGAAGTGGTTATGTAATCAATCCAGTAGATTACTCGTGTACAAACCTCTGTAGAATACTCGTGTACAACATCGTGCCGTTTACATAACCATCTTATGCTCTAAATCACTAGTCACTCTTAGTTCTCTATATACGGTAGCTATTTATTTACAGTCTTCCTTTTTTATCATGTTATTTCTTCAGTTTCCTGTATCTTACTCTCTAGCATGTTTATATTTCCTAACCTGTTATGATTTTGTTGAGATGTACTGTACTCGCTCCTGTCCTGACTGGACCTGTTAAAAATTTTACAGTGAATGTTGAGGCTCTGGTGTCTACCCCTCATGGTGCAAGCTTTAGACAACACTTGTGACTTGGACCCACTAGCAGTTGATGACACTCTCCTAGATTAGGATGTCTTTATTATCTTTTCTGGATTACTGTATTGAGATTCTGAGATGTTATTTGGGATATGTATTTCTTTAGACACTTAGACTTCTGGATTGTATCTCTGTGTTTCCATTTCTGGTTATCTATCTATCTATCTATCTATCTATCTATCTATCTATCTTTTCATGCTCTACCTTAGATGTGATTGAGACTGTATCTGCTATGTCACTTCCATTCGAAGAGTATATACTGTACATGTACCTTTATATTGTTAGATGTTTGACCTAGGACAGCGTTCTACCGCCGACACTGCGGCGTAGGCTGGACGTACCCACGTCTCGTGCCCTTACTCTAGGGTGCGGGTCATGACAAGTCGATCGGGGCGGTGACTGGAGATACAAGGGGGTACCCTAGTCTCTGTAGAAGCATGGAAAATATGGGGTTCATGCGGATCACAACTGACCTCATGAGTACTTTGGGACAAATTGGTCCGCATAAAGAAGAGCCGCATAACAGACTTGGCATGCCCCCTGCGGCCCATCTTCACCAGATTGATTTGAGCCACAGAAAGAATAGTTACGTATGCGGCTAAGCTGATCAATCCTTCTGTCAAAATTGACAAAACTGACAGCTCTGACACTGACAAAAGGAAGATAAGATGTGTTCAGACAAAATGTCATGTCAATAAATGGACATAGTCATGCGGCTAGAAGGACTGCGACCCGAGCCGCATGAACCTTATGCGGCTCAATCCATGCGGTTCATGTGACCAAGGGTGACTGCAACCTGAGCCGCATAAACTTTATGCGGCCCAGAAATATAGAATCTATGCAGTTCAAAAGTCCCCAAGCTATATGTAGACTAAGGGAGACTGCGACTCAAGCCGCATGAGTCTTATGCAGCCTAGCATGGCCAAACACTGAGGGGCCTATGCGGCTCAAAATGACTCAAGCAGACTGATCCTATCCTGCAATAGGACACGTGGCAAGCAAACCAAGTCTCAACCACACAGATTTGTTGCAACAAAATCTCAACAAGTCACCAGCTGCTGGCCAATGAACCGGTCTTTGTGTGCTATTGTAGCCACGTGGCCACGTGGCCATCTATGCGGCTTAAAATATCTATCATAATAAATAGCAGGGTACTACACCCATGCAAAAGGTTGGCAACCTACGAAGGGCAATTTCTTCAAGAGCAAGGATCGCGTCAGATAGTCCAAGTAGTAAGACAGAGTTGCTACACTTTCCCGAGCCTCTATCGTCACCCCCCTAGAATCCAAACTAAACAATTATACTTAGATTGTTTTCTAGGATTTCTTTTTAGGCTTTCTCTTGTACAAGCGAATTTGCAAACAAGTTCAATTCCTCTGTAATTTTTTGTTCTTGATATTTCATGGCAAACACGATGGCGACTCTGCTGGGGACATCATTCTCATCTGATAAAAAGTTGGTGACGTAATCTGACGTGTCCAAGCTTGGCTCCACGCAGCAAATGCTCGTGGTTCGTTTTGACCAACGAGCATTCGAAGAAATGCTCTCTAAAGGGAGGGCCAGCCCATCGCAGAAGTGAGCCAACCCAAAGAGAACCCGCAGGACGTCGAAGGGCAAAACTGTTGCCCCCGACCAGGTTCTCGAAGAAGCTTCTTCTGCAGCCCAAGACGGCGATCAAGACTCTCCTACGGCCTTGCTTCCGATCGCAGAGGACCCCACTGTCCCCAAATCTAGCAAAGGAAGACACTACGATGCTGAGTTTTTGGGGACACAAGGGAAATCCATGCGGACGAGGAAGAGGCCGCATAAGAGAGATGGGCAGATGACCCATGCGGCAGCTAACTCTGGCTGCAGGCAGATGGCCCATGCAGTAGCCAACTCTGGCCGCAGGCAGACGACCCATGCGGCAGCCAACTCTGGACGCAGACAGATGGCCCATGCGGCAGCTAACTCTAGCCACAGGCAGACAGCCCATGCGATAGCCAATCCTGGCCATAGACAGAGTGTCTCATGCGGCCCTGTCAGAAGCTCTGTGTTCGACTGTCTCTCATGCAGTCTCGGCTCTATGCAGCCCATTGAGAATGTGGAATATTCTAATTCGGACTCGTCTAATTATGCGCCTTCAGGTGCAAAATCGAAGAAGTCTAGGGCAGTACGGGCCCAACAAGCCTAGTCAACTGTCCAAGTTACTGACCGTCAGCGGGCACCGTTAACTGTTATACGGGCCCCTGATGGAAAGTTATACAGAACCACCCACGTCCAGTCCCCCAAGGCTAACGGACAGGGTGGGTCTCAAAAGTCCCCCTCAAACGATCGAGAGCAGGTGCTTTTACTATCCTCAGATCAGGGAGCAAACATGATACCTATGCACCTGTGTGCTCGGGATACCCGAGTCCACAATTTGGATGCAAAGGTAGATCAGCCTGCAATAGACTTGCGAGAGGTGATTACTCACAAACACAAGGAGAAAGAAGCAACCTTGGCATGTGATGAGCCCTTTTTGGGACGTCGTTGCACCCAGGTCATCATCAACTGCTGCTGCGAAAAGTTAGTAGGACCTGAAGATCGGTAGTCCATTTTTTAACGACTGCACCAGCCAGCACCTGTCCGACAACAACTTGAGGAACAAGTGTAAATCCCGGGAAATGAGGAATTTCCTTTCGTCTTCTGTAATTCAACTCGGAAGGTTCTTTCTGGCAGGGGATGAAAGAAGACAGGCTCTTCCAGTACGGCAATCGCAGCCAGCACTACAAGGAAACTCTCATCTAGAGGGTGGCCACCAACAGCCATAGGGGGTGTCTTCCTAGTCACTCGGTCCAGAAAGAAGCTCTCAACACCTGGAGGTGCATCCTCGACCTCCCTGGGGGTAGATGAAGCCGGGGGTAGCAGTCCCCTTAATGTATACGACAACCTAGTGTTCCAAGAGCATACACAGGGGTAGCAATCTACTGGAATTATGCAATAGACATGGATGTCCCTGAGGGTGACCGCCTTCACCAAGACGATGTGGCTTCCTGCGCAGGGGGTAGCACCCCTTCCGAGACTTAGGAGGAAGATATTTCGATATTCCTCGACGATTTCTCGTTACGAGGGTACGACACAGAGAGCACTATAGAAGCATCAAAAAAGACAAGAAAAGCCCATGCGGCTCCAAACATAGGGAGCCTCATGCGGCTCAGGAATCCTTTAGAACGTTATGCGGCTCTAAACTCCCCAACAGCTCCATGCGGCTCAGACAAAGACACCTGGCCACACGCTCTGCTTCTACAGCTGGCCATAAAGCAGCCACCCAATTAATTGCTCTGATGACAGCTCTGACGCAATGAATGACAGCTCTGACACAATGAATAACAGCTCTGACATAAAGTTGAAATAATGACGGCGTGCTCCTTGGGAAAATAAGAAAATCTTTTATAACTGACAAGATCCATCGAGTCCCAAGCACCACTATGCGGCTGCCATCTTTATGCGGTCCCCCTCTCCATGCGGCCGCTTCC
Source organism: Iris pallida (assembly GCA_029216955.1). Classification (NCBI taxonomy): domain Eukaryota; kingdom Viridiplantae; phylum Streptophyta; class Magnoliopsida; order Asparagales; family Iridaceae; genus Iris; species Iris pallida. Next base: position 18,490,285 of record JANAVB010011999.1, read on the forward strand.
TTCATGCGGCTGCCATCCCTACGCGGCTGCCATCTTCATGCGGCTGCCCGCTTCATGCGGCTGCCTCCTTCATACGGCTGCCACTTTCATGCGGCTGCCTCCTTCATGCGGCTGCCACTTTCATACGGCTACTTCCTTCTTGCGGCTGCCACCTTCATGCGGCTGCCTCCTTCATGCGGCTGCCTCTTTCACAAGGCGTCCACCCTCATGCGGCTGCTACCTTCATGCGGCTAAGATTGTGGGGGGCTACCCATATGCGGTTCACTTAGAGACCGCACACGACAGAGAGACACATGACGATCCTCATGACAAGTTGAGACACGTGGCCGTCTTATCCCCTCGGAGTTATGGCTGCTCGTAAATCCTGACAACCAGATTTAGTGCAATCACCATTATTACTCAGATCAAATCAAATTTGTTGTGATTAAGCAAATTGAACACGTGGCGGAAGATCCGAGCTTGTCATGACAAATTATGAAGATTCACTGCAATCAGCATTAATTGCCCATACAGATTTGGCACAATCAAGAATCAATTGCATAGATGTAATACAATCAAGATTAATGGCCCAGATGATTGACCGTCGACTTTTCAAAGGGGGAATCACTGCAAACCCTAATGATCACACCCCACTCCTATAAATAGCAAGGTGCCATTCCCTTGCAAAGAGACCATGATCCGAAAAAAATATAGCAAGGTGCCATTCCCTTGCAACAGAGATTCTCTCCACCCGGCTGGACATACAGAGAGACAAAGACGCGCACAGAAGAGTCTTCCCATCCTGAGAGCATTTATTCATCAGAGCCAAGGCTACGTCCGATCGTCCAAGGAGTAAGGCAGAGCTGCCGTCGCTTTTCCGAGCCTCTATCGTTACCCTCCAGAATCAAAAATAAACAATCGTACTTAGATTTCTGTACCTAGGTTTTCATTCCTAGGCTTTCTTTGTACGAGCGAGTTTGTATTGTGAGTCTAAGTTCAGTCCTCCTATAAAATTGTTCTGTACTTTTACAATCAATAGCAAACACGATGGCGACTCTGCTGGGGACTAACTTCTCCACGGCTGAGGCGTTGGTGATGCAATCGGATGCAGCCAAACTTGGATCCACTCAACATATGCTTGTCGCCCGGTTCGACCAACATGCGTTTGAAGAAATGCTCTCTGACGGGAGCGCTGGCCCCGTCCAGCGACGAGCCCACACGAAGAAGGCCCGCAGGGAGTGGAGGCCCAAATCATTTGCTCTTCCCCAAGCTCTCGAAGAAGTACTCTCTATTGCCCGAGACAGCAGAGAAGTCTAGCTTGCGGTCCCACTTCAGACCATAGAAGACTCTGCTGTCCCCAAGTTCGGCAGAAGAAAACACTATGATGCTGGACATACAGGGGCAAAGAGGAACTCTATACAGTTCAAGCCGCATAAGGGCACCAGCCGCATGGAGAAAGCTCATGCGGCCGCAACTGCCAACCGCATGAAGAAAACTTATACGGCCACAAAAGTCAGCCGCATACAGAAAGCCCATGCGGCCAGAACTTCCAGCCGCATGCAGGCAGCTTGCACGGCCATGACTTCCAGCCGCATACAGAAGGATAGCAGCATGCAGACAGCCTGTACGGCCACGACTTCTAGCTGTATACAGAAGGCTTTTGCGGCCACAAAGGATAGCCGCATGCAGACAGCCTGCACGACCACTAATTCCAGCCGCATACCATCTGTCCTATGCGTCTCACGGTCAGTCTTCGACCGCCTCTCAGACGATCCTGACCCCAGACGCTCTCATGTGCCAATCTCCGTGGACTCTTCCTACTACGCACTCTCAGGTGCTAGAAGGAAGAAGTCTCGGGCAGCGCGGGCTCGGCGAGCTCAGCTGGCTGTCCCAACTTCTGACTATCAGGGCATCCCGCTGACTATTACGCGGGCCCCTGATGGAAAGTTGTACAGAACTACCCGTGTCCAGCCCCCGGCGGCCAACGAACGGGATAGTTATCAAGAATCTCCCAACAAGGATCAGGGGCAAGTACTTGTGCTACCACCACATCAGGAAGCAGGCAGGAGGCCAATACACTCATGGGCTCGGAACTCCCGGGCCCACAGAACGGGTGACTTGCGCAACGTGATTCTTCTCAAACGCAAAGAAAGAAACGGAGATTTGATGTGCAGAGAGTCCTGTCAGGGACATCAATGCACCCAAGTCATTGTCAACTGCTGCTGCAACAAGACAGCAATACAGGAAGATCGGCAGTCCGTCTTCCAACGGCTGTAACACCCAAGCTCAGAAGACGAGGCGCTTCTCGTCGCCTCCTACAATTCTGCTCTGAAGATTCCTGGCAGCGGTAGAGGGAAGAAAACAAATGTTTCCATTCCGAAAATCTCAACCGGCATAACCAAGAAACTCTCTTCTAAGCGGTTGTCTACCACCGTCACAGGATGAGTTTACCAAGGTACCCACTCAAAGACGAAATCTGCCACACTTGGAGATTTGTCGTCTACATCTCTGGGCGACACTGGAGTCGGGAGTGGCACTCCCCCAAATATCTACGATAATCCGGTGTTCCAAGAAGACAACCCAGGAGAAACGGTTCACCCAACAGATGCAGCAGACCCCGACGTCCCCGAGGACGTCCATAATTCTCAAGATGAGGTAAGCTCTGAAGCTGGGGGTACCACTCTCTCTGAGTTCGAACCAGAAGAGAACATCCCCACATACCCTGACGACTTCTCTGTACAAGGTTATGACTCAGAGGGCACGTCCTCTACCGTTCCTTCCATCTCTCCTCATGTGAGGACGGTATTCATGACGGACAGCAACCAGGACGGTCCCAGTGATCGCCAACGCATCGATACTCTGGAGGCCATACTGCATGCCTTGGTCAAGTCTGTAGACGAGATCAAAACGGCCCTTCCAACTCTGCAAGAAAGAACGCCTGGCCAAACAAGCTTGGGTCCCCCAGTCAATGCGGATTCGAATTCAGCTGCACCAAACCCGGGTGATAATCCTCCTGAAATATTGGCCCCCACCGCTACAGACGATGCCAGGGAGGTAAGAAGAGAGGTCCAAGAGCTCTGGGCCATGTTCCATGCCCGAGAAAATTGCCAAGACCTCAGGATACGACAACCGTATCCTGCTGCGTGGAGAGATGTCCCCTTCCCACCAAAATATAAACTATTCCACATCAATCCATATGATGGGAAGTCATCCGCAAGCAGGTACATCACCTACTTCGAAGTCACAACCGACCATCTGCCTCATGACGACGCCATCCTTACGCGGCTATTCATTGAAGCATTGGAGGGGGTCGCCTTCGACTGGTACATCAACTTGTCGGACAATTGCATCTATTCTTTCACCGGCTTCAAACGCATGTTCCTGGAGAGGTTCTACGAGGTAGGACAAGACGTGACAATGTCAACCCTCATGAACGTTGTTCAGGGAGAGAAAGAGCTGACAAGGAACTATATCGAGCGATTTCGCCAAACCGCGATGAAGTTGCCTTCCGGTGACCCGAATTCCTCCTTAATTGAAATTTGCCAAAAGAGGCTGCTTTCTACGATCAGCCTCTGGATGGGCGAAAGTCAGTTTAAGGATTGGAAGACTTTCATTATTAGCGCCACTAACGTAGAAGACAAATTGAAGAAAGCTCGCCAATTGGAATTGCATGTCTCGGAAGGAGAAGACAAGGGCAAACACCCTAACACCAACAGCAACAATGGGGGCAATCCCTCCAACAATCGAGACAATAAGGGCAAACAGGTTATGGTGGCCGACACAGCGCCGAAGCATGAACCGAAGCCGGCAGAGAAGCAGTGGCCTCAGATGACCTATTCCTTCGAAGACGGCAATGTCAAGCCCATCTTGGACATGCTCATACAAGGAGGTCGAATTCAGCTCCCTCCTCTAAGACGTGAACCTCGACCTGCAAAATTGGAGAACCCCAAGTACTGCCACTACCATCGCTATGTCAACCATGCCACACATGACTGCTACCAACTGAAGCGATACATCCAGCATCTCATCGATTCTAAGGCCGTGGCCATTGATTTCGAAGAGGTGACTGTAGCAGCCAACATGGTGTCAGTACAATTCGGCAACTTCCCTCCGACAGAGACTCAAGATTGAGTAGTGCCTGTTATTGGCACATTATTATTTTGATAATATTAACAGCATCTTCGTAGTTTAGTTTTCTCTGTTTTCAGATTGATATCATTTCAGAAGCTCTACTACGTAAAGTCTATCCATTCAAGTTTACCATCCATAGCCTTGAAGACCGAAGTAAAGACCGGCGCTCCTTGCATAGACGGCTTCCTACACTGCATGATTTTGAGTATGTACAAGGTCTAGGTTTTTCTGTAAACACTTAAGGTTGGATGACAAACTAAAAGCTTTATACTTCTTTAAATCAAAAATCAATATCCTATAGATCGGCATAACGGCATTATGCTCCGGCATACCGGCGGTATACCGTTTTATTGGCCACAAAACCTTCTGTAAGAAATGTCGGCATACCGACGGCATGCTCCGGCATACCGGCGGTATACCGTTTTGTGGTCCACAAAACGTTCTGTGACAAACGTCGGCATACCGACGGTATGCTCTGGCATACCGACGGTATACCGTGGTGTTTGCCTCAAAAATGTTCTGTGATAAAACGTCGGTATACCGAGGTATACCGCGACATACCGACGGTATACCGGGTTACAAATATTTGATTTTTGAATGGCATAGACTGCATTAATGACAGCATTAAATGCTCCTAACGGATACTAATATGACCGTTACTGTTCGACCAGTATACCGATGGTATGCCGGTGCATACCGACGGTATGCCAGTCAGGCTGTATCCAGGAGCATTAAATGCTACCTACTCTTGGTTTCTCTATAAATGAAAGCCTTCTCTCTCTTGAAGCTTTCACCAACTCTTGCCATAAATTTTCCAAACAACCAAGAGCTCCACCATTAATACTCTTCCAAGTTTTTAATTGTCATCCTCTTCCAAAGTGCTAGAGTATTTAAGAGTTGTAATTTTCGATCATCACGTGTTAGAAGATGAACAAGTTCTCTTCTCATTTGTTTGAAGTTGGCGAGCCTTCGTAAGAAAACTCGTGTGTTGAAGTTGGCGAGTCCTCGGATCCAAACTCATGTTGAAGTTGGCGAGTTCTTCGGATCCAAACTCGTGTGTATTATTTTTGATTAAATAGTGGATTTAAGCCGGAGAGAGTTCCGGGACTAGATTGCCTCAAGCGAGGATGCCAGGATACATCTTGTGTTTGATCTTCTTACTCTTTCCTTTTATTTGTCAAATATTGCTTCTTGTGCTCTAGTTATTTTTTATTTCCCTATTCACCCCCCTCTAGGGTTCTACAATTGGTATCAGAGCTTTGTTTTCTTGATTTGGATTTACACCCTTTGACTGATCCATGGCCACTAACCCTAGTATCAACACCTTCCACAATGAGGGACACTCCACAAATAGGCCTCCCCTATTTGATGGAACCAACTGTAACTACTGGAAGATTAGGATGAGCATTTATCTGAAGTCCATAGATTTCGATTTATGGAATTGTGTGATAAATGGCCTCCCTACTCCTTCCAGAGTTGTTGAGGATATTGCCTCTGACACCCTTAGGGACCCACTTACTGAAAACACCAAGAAGCTTGCTAGTCGAGATGCCAAGGCTATGAACGCTCTTTATTGTGCTCTCGATAGTAGTGAATTCAATATAATCTCTACTTGCAAGACTTCCAATGAGATTTGGAAGTTGCTTGAAGTCACACACGAAGGTACTTCACAAGTGAAGGAATCCAAGATTAGTAGACTCACGCAAGAATATGAGTCCTTTAAGATGAAGCATGATAAATCTATTACTTGCATGTTTACTCGTTTTGGTGATATTATTAATCCTCTATCTTCTCTTGGTAAGGAATATCCTGCTCATGAAAAGATCAGAAAATTTTTTAGAGGATTGACAAAAGGATGGAGTCCTAAAGCTACCGCAATCATTGAGGGGAACGACCTGACAATCATGAACCTTGAGACCCTCATGGGGAAGCTTATGACTCACGAACTCGATATGAAAGATCAAGAGAAATCTTTCATACAAGAGAAGGAGAAGGAGAAGGCCAAAGAAAAGGAGAAGTCTCTTGCTCACAAAGTTACAAAGTCCTACTCCAAGGATAGCTCCGACGGCAATGAGTCGGACGATGATGAAGAAATAGCTCTCACAGCTAAGCACTTCCGAAAGTTCTTCAAATTCAACAAAGCCAACCGTTTCAGACGGGACAATGAGAAAGATCCGGCGTGCTATCAATGCAGAAGAACCGGACACATCAAGAGGGACTGTCCGATGATAAGAAAAGACTCAAGCAAGTACGAGAAGCCTAGCAAGGAAAGCTCGTCCTCCAGAAAATTCGCCAACACAAGCATTTGGTGTGAGAGTGACGCAAGCGACTCCGACAATGACAAAGAGTGCAAACACAATGCCAGCGTTTGTCTCATAACAACCGATGAGGTATTTGATGATCTCTCCTTAAATACTCTTACTTATGATGACTTGGAGAAAGCTATCCTTGAATTACATGAAGAGCACAAAGGTGTTAGGAATAAATACAAAAAATCTCTAAAAGAGGTTGATGCTCTTCAACTTGAAGTAGAAAGACTCTCAAGCATCATTATTGATGTAAAGGGAAAATCTCATGCTTCTGACACGGATGAGATAGAGTCTTTGCGACTCAAGTTTCAAGAATCCCTTGTCACTATCAAGAAAAAGGATGATGAGATTCAATCCATGAGAAGAGCTTATGAATTTGCTATGCATAAGGTTCAAGATGCTAATAGAAGAGAATATGATACTTCTATTAAGTATAATGATCTTCTTGTACAGAGTAAGAAACTAGGTAATAAGAACACTACTCACATGCATACTCCAAGACACCTCCACACTCATCACAATGCTAGGCATACTTCTTACATGAACACTACACACAAATCCTTTTCTAACACAAGGAAAGGACCATTTGTTAAGAAAAACACTTCGCATCATGTTTTTTATTATCATCATCATAATACTAATGATAGAACTCCTCGCACCAGAGATTCACATATGCATGATACCCACACATCTTCTTCTAAATCCTCTATGATTTGCAACTACTGTGGCTTGCTTAGACATACGACCAATTATTGTCATACAAGGAAACTTGTTGATAAGAAAGTTTTTAATTGGGTTCCTAAGACTAACACTCAAGGACCCATACAATCATGGGTACCAAAATGTTCATCTTCAACTTATGTTGTAGGTGAAGAGTCATTCTCATGCTAGAAGCAAGTGGATTCTCGATAGCGGTTGTTCACGGCACATGACCGGGGATGCTTCATTATTACAATGCTATCGATGAAGAAGGAAGGACACATCTTTGGTAACAATCTTAAAGGTCATATTATAGGAAATGGTAATATCGGTTCCCCTCCTTATCCTTGTATTAAGAATGTGTGTCTTGTTACTAATCTTAAACACAATCTTCTTAGTATTAGTCATCTTACCAATAATGGTTATGATATCAAGTTTGTTAAGCTCAAATGTTTCATTACCGATAGTTCAAGTGGATCTATTGTTTATGAAGGCATTAGAGAAAACAATATCTTTGTTTTATTTCTTGTCGAAGACACTAACAATGACAGGTGCTTAGTTGCTAAGAACGATGAAAGTTGGCTTTGGCACATGAGGCTCGGACACGCCAACATGGATACCATTTTTCGTCTTGCTACCAAGAAGCTCGTAAGAGGACTCCCATGTATCCCGTTAAAAAAGGATATGGTGTGTGAAGAATGCGAGAAGAGTTAGTTGACCAAGTCATCCTTCAAATCCATCAACTCTGTGAGTACCTCTAGACCTCTTCAACTTATTCATATGGATCTTTTTGGTCCTAGTAGAGTTGCTAGTCTTGGAGGCAAGCTTTATGCTTTTGTTTTGGTTGATGATTTTTCGAGATTTACTTGTCCACGAACTCCTCAACAAAATGGTGTTGTGGAGAAAAAGAATAGAACCCTTGGCGATATGGCCCAGGTTATGTTAAACCAATATAAGCTCTCCCAATATTTTTGGGCGGAAGCCGTTAACACGGCATATCATGTTATAATAGGGTCTTGATTAGACCTATTTCTAAGAAGACTCCTTATGAGCTTTGGTTTGACAAAATTCTCTCTATTGAATATTTTAAAGTTTTTGGTTGTAATTGTTTTATTTTGAATACCAAGGATAACCTAGGCAAGTTTGAAGAAAAAGCCTATGAAGGAATATTCCTTGGATACTCTACTCATAGTAAAAGTTTTCGTGTTTTTAATAAAAGAAGTATTGTTGTCGAAGAGTCAATCAATGTCTCTTTTAATGAACTTAACTCTTCTACATTCTCCTCTTCCGATGATATTGATGACATCTCGTTTGGGTTGGAGAACTCCTCTATTGGAGATCGTCCTTCTTCATCTAACAATGAAGTTGAGACTCCTCAAACAAAAGAGTCTCCACCTCTCGAGCCTCCTCGAAAGGATCTCCCAAAAGAATGGAGATTTGTCACCAATCATCCTAAGGAACTTATCATTGGGGATCCTTCCTCTAGTGTTAGCACTAGATCCTCCACTCGTGATCTTTGTGCAAACGTGGCTTTTATCTCTCAAATAGAGCCTAAAAATGTTAATGATGCTTTTTTTGATGAATTTTGGATGATAGCGATACAAGAAGAGCTAAATCAATTTGAGCGAAATAAGGTTTGGGAATTTGTCCCAAAACCTAGCAATCACCCCATTATTGGAATTAAATGGGTGTTTCGAAATAAACTTAATGAAGATGGGTTAGTGACTCGTAACAAAGCCCGATTGGTTGCTCAAGGCTATAACCAAGAGGAAGGCATTGACTACGACGAAACCTATGCTCCGGTTGCTCGTCTTGAATCCATTCGTATGCTATGTGCTTTTGCTTGCTTTAATGATTTTAAACTCTTTCAAATGGATGTTAAGAGTGCTTTTCTAAATGGTATTATTAAAGAGGAAGTTTATGTAAAACAACCTCCTGGCTTTGAAGATTTTCAATTTCCTAATCACGTGTTCAAACTCCACAAAGCCCTTTATGGCCTCAAACAAGCTCCCCGTGCTTGGTATGAGAGCCTTAGCTCCTTTCTTGTTTCACACAATTTTTCTAAGGGCAAAGTTGACACAACACTTTTTATCAAATCCCATAGTGGCACTCTTTTATTGGTTCAAATTTATGTCGATGACATTAATTTTGGTTCTACTAACAATACACTTTGTGTAGAATTTGCTAAAGTTATGCAGGAAGAATTTGAAATGAGTATGATGGGTGAACTATCATTCTTTTTGGGATTACAAATCAAATAAGGGCCCAAAGGGACCTTCATCAATCAAGCAAAATATACAAAGGATCTCCTCAGGCGTTTCGAACTTGACTCATCCAAATCAATGAGGACTCCTATGGCAACAACGACAAAGCTTGACAATGATGAAGATGGCACATCGGTTGAGATTCGTAAGTATCGAGGTATGATTGGTAGTTTACTTTATTTAACTGCTAGCCGTCCTGATATCATGTTTAGTGTATGTCTTTGTGCACGTTATCAAGCAAATCCAAAGGAATCGTACTTATGTGCCGTAAAGCGTATTTTCGATATCTCAAAGGCACTGTAAATATGGGCCTTTGGTATCCGAAATCTTCATCCTTTGAGCTTCACGGCTTTACGGATGCAGATTTTGCCGGATGCAAGATTGACCGAAAAAGCACCAGCGGTACATGTCAATTCCTTGGGAAATCCTTGGTATCGTGGTTTAGTAAGAAACAAAATTCTGTTGCTCTTTCAACCACTGAGGCCGAGTATATTACGGCCAGTTGCTGTTGTGCACAAATTCTTTGGATGTCACAAACACTTATAGATTATAGCATTTCTCATACTTGTACCCCTATTAAATGTGATAACACTAGCTCGATCAAACTCACGAAAAATCCAATTTGTCACTCACGCACGAAGCACATTGAAATTAGACACCATTTTCTTCGTGACCATCAACAAAAGGGGGATATTCGTCTTGAATTTATTGACACTACTTATCAGTTAGCCGATATTTTCACCAAACCGCTCCTGGAAGATCGCTTCGTTTTTCTTTGCCAAGAATTAGGCATTTTAAATTTCGACTCATAGTTCTTCTCGCCGACACACCGACGGTATACTGCGGTATACCGAAGGCATGCCGATTTTGGTTCAGAATTAGGTTCTGTGCCTAAAATCGGTATACCGTCGGCATACGTCGGCATACCGACGGTATATCGGTGCACGGCGGACTGCTGTGTCATATCCAGCACGGGCCCACCTCTCTTTCCTTCTCTCTTTATTCCTTATTCTCCTCATTAATACCCATCACATCAAATCACTTCCCTCTTTATTAACCACCTCCTCCTCTCCTCTCCTCTTCCCCATATCCTAACTTCCCATCACATTAACTACCCATCCCTTCCTCTTTCCCATAACTCCTCCTTTATCTCCATCATTTCCAACCCACCCTTCCCCTTCCCAACTCCATAATCGTACCCCTTCCCACCTTCTCCTTAAAAACCCTATTTTATTCTTCTTTTTCCTACACTTTTCACAAAAACCCTACTTCCTTCTCCACCTATCTTCTTCTCCCAATGGCTGCCCCCAAGCGTGCTCGTTCCTCCTTCATCACTTCGAATCCCTTCACCCCGGTGGCTCTCCCCCATGGCTACGATCAGCGGGTCTTCACCTCTCCCCTGGCTGCCGAGTCTTAGTTTCACCACTTCGTGCACCATAACGTTTACAAAGGCCGCGCCATTAACTGGAATCTCTTCTCCGGCCATGTTTCTCTCTTCGAGGCGGCTGGACTATCCTCCCTTCTTCGGCGTCAGGTGCCTGTCTACCCCGTCGCCGTTCGTCTCTTCTACTGCAACATGGTCCCGGACAAGGAGAACGGAGCCATTGAGACGATGGTCAACGATCGTCATTTTCGCCTGACGGCTCGTGACCTCTCTAGCATTCTTGGTGTCCCGGACAGAGGAGAGGCTCTACCGGGCTTGGCTGCTCTTCATTCTTCGGCATCGGTCTCCTTTGACGAATTCTACACCATTATTTGTAAGGGCCCTAACCCTCCCAATATCCCGGCTCTTTTCGCCCAACTGGAGCCGTTCTATTACGAGCTCCATAGGATTGTGTGCCACTCTCTATCCCAAGGGCGGGAACTATGACGCCATCACTGGTGACGCCCTGGTATGCATGTACTACTTGTATTCGAGGAAGCCTTTCTCCTTCCCCAAGACTCTTCTTCATGCTTTCTTCGGCGTCCTGCCTGCGGGGAAGCAGAATCCCTATTATGGCTCCTTCATCACTCTCATATTGGAAGCCAAGCAAGTCGACCTCTCCCAATGCTACTCAGACGGTGTCCCATCTTTTCTCGCTATTTCTCGCTCTATCGGTGGTGCCTCCACATCACGTGCCTCCTCCTCCCAAGAGCCGCCAGCTTCCGCTCCTGCTGCACCCGCCTCTACTCCTCCTGCCTCTGGCCGCTACATGCCGCTGACTCAGCAGTATTTCGATATACGTATGGCTCAGGCAGAGGAGCAGATGCGAGCCAACACTCGTAGCCTTGGCACTCTGATTCAGTCCCGCTTCCATGACCAGGCCTATTTCATTCAGCGCACTCTTTAGGACAGGGACGCTTTTCTGGATTTGAATCTTCAGGATCCAATGTACCAGGCCTCCCGCTTTTCCGATCCCAATGCCTACGATTTCATGTACCCGGACGGCATCGATCCTTTTGGCGCTTTCTACCAGGCTCAGGATGGTGGGGATGATCCGGCTGACCAGTAGGGGTTGCTTCCTTTTGATGGTGGTGTCGAATAAATGGTTGTCTTAGTTTGTTTGTGTTTGTGTCTTTTTCTGTCTTTTGAGGTCCTTCGGGGACTAGTGGTTGGTTGTTACTTGTTGTTTGCAGTCCTACGGGGACTTGTTATCTGCTTTTTATTGTCTTGCTAACTCTCGTAGAGGAGAGTTTTTACTTTGGTCTTATGAAGTATGTTATGGGTGTCCTGCATGTATTCTATTTCCAACTTCATCTATCAATACATGCTTTTGTCTATGATACTGTGCTCCATATTTATGCCATTTTTTTATCATTATTATTTTCCCATCTTTGACTAAGTAACAAAGGGGGAGAAAACGTATTGAGGGGGAGTTGTCTACCTACGGGGGAGTCACTCCCTGAAGATGCTATCTCTCTATTTTGTCAAATATCAAAATGGGTGAGATTGTTGGTATATTATTATTTTGATAATATTAACAGCATCTTCGTAGTTTAGTTTTCTCTGTTTTCAGATTGATATAATTTCAGAAGCTCTACTACGTAAAGTCTATCCATTAAAGTTTACCATCCATAGCCTTGAAGACTGAAGTAAAGACCGGCGCTCCTTGCATAGACAGCTTCCTACACTGCATGATTTCGAGTCTATACAAGGTCTAGGTCTTTCTGTAAACACTTAAGGTTGGATGGCAAACTAAAAGCTTTCTACTTCTTTAAATCAAAAATCAATATCCTATAGATCGGCATACCGGCGGTATGCTCCGGCATACCGGCGGTATACCGTTTTATTGGCCACAAAACCTTCTGTGAGAAATGTCGGCATACCGACGGCATGCTCCGGCATACCGGCGGTATACCGTTTTGTGGACCACAAAACGTTCTGTGACAAACGTCGGCATACCGACGGTATGCTCTGGCATACCGACGGTATACCGTAGTGTTTGCCTAAAAAACGTTCTGTGATAAAACGTCGGTATACCGACGGTATACCGGGTTACAAATATTAGATTTTTGAATGGTATAGACTGCATTAATGGCAGCATTAAATGCTCCCAACGGATACTAATATGACCGTTACTGTTCGACCGGTATACCGACGGTATGCCGGTGCATACCGACGGTATGCCGGTCAGGCTGTATCCAGGAGCATTAAATGCTACCTACTCTTGGTTTCTCTATAAATGAAAGCCTTCTCTCTCTTGAAGCTTTCACCAACTCTTGCCATAAATTTTCCAAACAACCAAGAGCTCCACCAATAATACTCTACCAATCTTTTAATTGTCATCCTCTCCCAAAGTGCTAGAGTATTTAAGAGTTATAATTTTTGATCTTCACGTGTTAGAAGATCAATAAGTTCTCTTCTCATTTGTTTGAAGTTGGCGAGCCTTCGTAAGAAAACTCGTGTGTTGAAGTTGGCGAGTCTTCGGATCCAAACTCGTATTGAAGTTGGCGAGTTCTTCGGATCCAAACTCGTGTGTACTATTTTTATTAAATAGTGGATTTAAGCCGTAGAGAGTTCCGGGACTGGATTGCCTCAAGCGAGGATACCAGGATACATCTTGTGTTTGATCTTCTTACTCTTTCCTTTTATTTGTCATATATTGCTTCTTGTGCTCTAGTTATTTTTTATTTCCCTATTCACCCCCCAGGGTTTTACACCTGTCCCCATAGCAAAGATGGAAGTCGCCAACCTTCCACCTCCCCGAGACCGGGCAGCTGGCCTAGTGCCCTTTACCACTTCACGGGGGGAGATCATGTGGGTCCATCCAGACTTGATACCTGAGGTGACTCAGTCTGCACCTCCCTCCACCAGCAAGAAAAAGAATGGGAAAGTCAAATCATGCCGCATAATCTCGACAGATGTAGAAGAAGCTACTATTGTTGTTACCCGCTCCGGCGCACAAACCCAACCTCCACCGGGTAACTCGGCTGAAGCCAATAGCTGCTGATGCTCCAGGACCTTCGCAGCCTTCGACGACCGACAAGCCTAGGCCGAAGGAGACTCGCTTCGACAAACCGCTCCGAAGAGAGACGCCTCATGGGCTGGAGAGGCCCTACACCTTCGACATCTTGGCACAATTGGCCAACACACCGGCCAAATTGTCGTTATACGAGCTCTTGAGACTCTCCAAGGACGTTCGCGTTGCACTTAGCGAGGCACTCCAGAATGCCGACGCATATCTGGCTCAATCCAATCTCACTGGGGAAAGCTCGCCTGCAGATCTCCAGGACAGCGCTTGCACAGGTGCAATACCCAACATCGTCTTCACTCCGCAGGATATGCTTATCAAGACCAACCAGCGTGATTAAGGTGGACCGGATGCATATTGACCCCGGTTCCTCCATAAGCATCATCCCGAAGACCCTACTACATCATCTGCGCAGCCCAATGCATCGCTTGACGCCAACAAGCACCGCCATCAGTGGTTTCAATTCAAGCAGAAGCTATCCGATCGGGAAGATTCGCTTGAAGTGCCAAATCGACGATCTTCAGTCAGAAGTAACCTGTTATGTCATAGATGCGGATACTTCCTATAATATCCTCCTGGGGCGTCCTTGGATACGCGATTACATGATCATGCCCTCCACACTGCACCAGTGCTTCAAGTACGTCGACAAGCACGACTTCGTGAGGACAGAATTTGCCGACGTCGATCCTTTCAAAGGGGTCGAATCCTACTACTCAGATTCGTGCTTGTATGAGAAGTTGAAAAAGCATCTCGCCGAAGGAGATACTCAAGCTCAAACTTAGGTAGCATCTGGATCAGAAGAACCTCTGACGATCCACCTCCAAGCCCGCAAGCCTGGCATAACTGCGCCCCTTACAGCCACTCTGCGTAAGGACGCAATTAGCCTTTCTGCACAGGAGGAACAGATGATAATCCAACTGCCAAGGTCTAGCCAAGCGCCAAGACTCACGACTGAGCCACTGTCAATCAGGCTGCCTAAAGCTAGCCAGTAGCAAACAAAGGAGCTCAATCCCTCTGTCAAGCCAATGACGATCCGTCTTCCCAGAATGAATCGGCAGTCGAGCGCTAAGCCGAGGACTGCTAGCCAGCCAACAACTCCCCGCCCAGCACCGAGCACCAAACTGGGGGTGGCTAGTACGCCAACGACTCCACGTTCTGCTCCACCCAAGGAGCCCCTGATGATTAAGCTGCCTAAGTCATCCTCTCAGTCTTCATTTACACAGAGGGTAGCTGAAGAAGAGTCAGAACTGGCCAAGTATGTTGCTGCTTACACTGATGCGCCATCCGCAGATGATGTAATCCTACTGGAAAAGATACCTAACTTCATCAATAAAGGGCTATCTTTGAATTATCTCAAGCTTAATAAGCTTTGTACAATGTATGCTATGGAACACGGTATAGGCACTCACCTGCACACACAGGTAACAAATGTCTACACCGCAAACCAACTTACTCCAGTGGAAGACGTTTACCACATAATCGAGTGAGAGGATCATCCAATCATCTTCGGCCGAAAGAACGATCCATAACCCTTCAGGGTAGAAGAAGTTGATCTCGAACCCGACACCGGAAGATTGCCCCTTTATCTGTATAGTTCCCAATCCAAGTACCATATGCAAAAACAAGGGTATGATCTGGAAACTACACCAGGCTTGAACTACGGCACTGGACGGCGATTACCCTTACAATCGCCGGTCCCGGCTGGGAAACCATGAGACTACTATAATAAAACCAGATGTGGGCTAGGTTATGTTACACCGGCAATAACCCATGAAAGCTCAGACGAGGAATGCGACTGGCATTCACACTCAACCGGATCACCCACTTCCGATTCGGATGTCAGCATCGGGGACCTGCTCAGGCAAGTCTGGTCCGTCAATATGGCATTTGCCGACGCCTACGAAGAAGATGAAGACATTCCCGAACTTCTGGAGTTAGAGCCGTGGGCACAATAACTAGATACGCAGTGGGAGAAGCGGTTCAAACAAAGAGAACCTCCCGCCGAGGATGAGGTTACACAAATCAATCTCGGTGATGAGTCCTCTCCAAAGCCCATCTTCGTCAGCAAGAATTTGACAGACGAAGAGCGGAAATCACTACTGCAACTCGTCAGAGAATACATCGACGTGTTCGCCTGGAGCTACGAAGATATGCCAGGACTGAACCTCGAGGTTGCACTTCACAAACTCAACATCCGTCCGGACGCAAAACCGGTCAAGCAACATCAACGACGGTTCCGCCCCGACATCATGAATGCCATTGAAGCTGAGGTCAATAAACTGATAACCAGTGGTTTCATCCGTGAGGAAGAGCATCCAGACTGGGTCGCCAACATAGTACCAGTCCTCAAGAAAAGTGGAAAGATTCGAATCTGCATCGACTTTCGTAATCTGAATGAGGCGTGTCCTAAGGATGAGTTCCCTCTCCCTATCACAGATATCATGATTGACAACACCTGTGGCTTTGAGCGTATGTCATTCATGGATGGTTTCTCGAGGAATAACCAGATCAAGATGTTCCCTGATGACAAAAAGCATACATCATTCCGAACACCAATTGGCACATACTGCTACACAGTCATGCCTTTTGGTTTAAAGAATGCTGGCGCCACCTATCAAAGAGCTATGAGCATCATCTTTAGAGACCACTTGCGCAAGACAGTGGAATGCTACGTCGACGACATCGTCGTCAAAAGCCGTTCTAAGGAAGATCATCTGCATGATCTGAGGACAGTGTTCGACCTGATGCGAGCGCACAATTTAAAAATGAATCCCACAAAATCTTTCTTGGGCGTATCCAACGGGAAGTTCTTGGGTTTCATCATTACCTCCCAGGGTTTCCACGTAGACCCTGAGAAGATGAAGGCAATCATGGAGGTGGGTCCTCCAAGAAATCTCCGTGAACTCCGAGGCCTTCAAGGGAGGCTAGCCTACATCAGGAGGTTTATCTCCAACCTCTCCGGACGATGACAGCCTTTCACCCACCTCATGAAGAATGGCGTTTCATTCATATGGGATGAAGAATGCCGGCGCGCCTTTGACAGCATCAAAGAATATCTGACGAACCCTCCAGTCCTGGTAGCCCCAGTTGCTGGAAGACGATTCCTGCTCTATGTACGAGCGATGGAACATTCTCTCGGTGCTCTGTTAGCACAAAACAACGAGGCAGGCCATGAGCAAGCTATATATTACCTCAGCCGAATGATGATGGGGCCGGAGCATCGATACACTGCCATGGAGAAAGAGTGCCTTGCTCTGGTGTTCGCCATTCAGAAGACGCGACACTACGTCACGGGACAAACCATCCATGTCATATCAAGAGTCAACCCCCTCAGGGTCCTCATGACTAAACCAGGCGCACTCAACTTTCGTTTCGCTACCTGGGCGATATTACTGTCCCCCTACCACATGATCTTTGTCCCGCAAAAGGCTGTTAAAGGTCAAGCTCTGGCAAACTTTTTAGCAGCTCATCGAGGTTCGGAGTCAACCAAAATAGACGAAGAGATTCCAGACGAGGTCGCTAATTCAAATGTGGCCTCCCATAATACCATATGGCGAATGTTCTTCGACGGTGCTTCTAGAACTGGGCCCAAGGGCAACATCGTCGCTGGAGTCGGAGTGGTGCTGATTTCTTCCACCGGGCTAGTGATCAATCGAGCTTATTCCCTCACAGAGCCCTGTTCGAATAATGTGGCCGAGTACAATGCTTTGGTCATTGGCCTCCGACTTGCAAAAGAACTGGGGGTAGACCACCTTGAAGCATACGACGATTCACAGTTAATCGTCAATCAGATTCGGGGTTCATACGAGGTTCGCCATGAAGACATGATACCCTATCACCAAGTAGCGATTGACATCATTTCGTCCTTGGGAGGGTTCTTCATAGAGCACGTTCCCAGGCTCCAGAACATTGAAGCCGACGCCCTAGCAGGCCTTGCCGCTTTCTTAGCAGTTCCGAATCATGCTCATCATCTGGTTGACATCATAGGCCGTGAGCTGGTCTGCCCCAGGAATAATGTTTAATGTGTTGAGAGTTACTCCGTACTGACAGTCAACGAAGCACCAGACTGGAGACAACCATTCATTGACTTCGTAGTCTACAACATCCTGCCAGAGAATCCGAAGGAAGCCACTTCTATCAGAAGACGTTCCCTCAGATTCTTCTACGATACAGAGACGAAAATGTTGTATCGGCGATCATACGATGGATTACTGCTTCGATGTCTGTCAAATACAGAAGCTAAAGAAGCCGTGTGTGAAGCTTATGATGGCATCTGTGGGGCCCATAAGCCTGGTCCTAAACTACAAGATCGCCATCGCCGAATGGGCTACTACTGGCCCACGATGGTTACAGATGCAATAGACTATACATGAAAATGCAAAGCCTGTCAAGTCCACGCAGACTTCATTCACCAACCATCCGAGTTTCTACATCCGACGTTGGCGTCCTGGCCATTCGAAGCTTGGGGAATGGACATCATTGGTCCGATCACTCAACCTTCGTCCCGAGGACACCGCTTCATACTCGCAATCACAGATTACTTCTCCAAATGGGCGACGGCTGTTCCGCTGGCAGAAGTGAAGACTTCAAACGTGATCAGCTTCCTTAAGCATCACGTCATCTATCGCTTTAGACTGTCCCGAAGGATCATCCATGATAATGGTCCGCAGTTCGCAAGCCACGCTTTCTATCGGTTCTGCGATAAACACCGGATCCAGAATATTGCTTCAACACCATACAACCCGGCGGCTAATGGTCTGGCCGAAGCATTCAACAAAATAATCATCAAGCTTCTCAAGAAGTTCGTGTCATCAAACAAATGCGACTGGAATGTAAAGCTCGACGAATGCTTGTGGGCATACCGTACTACAGTGCAGACTGCCACCGGAAACACACCATTCTCTCTGGTATATGGGAGTGAGACTGTTCTCCCACTGGAGACTCAAATCCCCTCGCTCCGTGTCGCTCTCACCTACCAATTGACAACAGATGATAATCACCATCGCCGACTACAAGAGTTGGAGGCCCTAGATGAGAAGCGCCTGTTAGCTCAACAGCGAATCGAGCTATACCAAGCACGTATCTCCGGAGCCTTCAACAAAAAGGTTAAAATCAGAACATTCCAAGTGGACGATCTCGTTCTGGCAGTTCGGAAGCCGATGGTTATGACTCACAAAACCACTGGCAAGTTCCAGCCAAAGTGGGAAGGCCCGTTCATCATCGATGTTGTGTTCTCTAATGGAGCTTACCGCCTCGCAAAACAAAATGGAGACTTGCTCATGTTGTCCATCAACGGCAAGTTCCTAAAGAAGTATTACGTCTGAAATGATATCTGCCAGGGTGTTGAGTTATGTACCCTATGGTAACGCTAAATTCATATCCCGACCACAAATTTCCAAGATAATGAGTTATGTACCTTGTGGTACCGCTGAACTCACTCCCCGCCTTCAAATTCCCCAAATTATCGAGTTACGTACCCTTTGGTACCGCTGAACTCACATTCCAAATCCAAATATCCCTGATTAATGGGTTATGTACCCCATGGTACCACTGAACTCACATCCCGACTACAAATCCTCCAGAGTGTCGAGTTACGTACCCGCAGGTGCCGCTGAACTTACATTCTGATCCAAAATCTCCAGATTATCGAGTTATGTACCCGCAGGTACTACTGAATTTATACTCTGGTCACTACAGACAAATCTATATCGCCTCTCTTAGGTAGTAAGTCATGTATGATCATACCTCTGAACTTTCCTTCTAAAAGAGCTCCCTCCTTATGATCCAATACCCGCACTCTCAGTGCACAAAAAGGATAGCAAATCCACAGATTTTTCGAAACAACCACGTCGATGCTACCTCTGAGTTGTTTCCCTTTCTATCAAAAACAAACCGCCTCTCACATAGAACATCCACATCCTCATTACCTCTGAGTTGTTCTATGTACCCTTCATGGAGCCCACTCCTGCCATGTCCTCATTACCTCTGAGTGGGAAGGCTCCATCGAAGAAACCCTCATATTTACCATGTCCTCATTACCTCTGAGTAAGTATGTTGGTTCTCTCCCAACTTATTATCCGTATCCAAAACCAGGGTATGCCAAGGATAATAGGTCCACAAAAAGTATCCTATTGGGGCAACTACTACAAGCAAAGAATAGAGCGAATGTATTCCGGTCATTCAAAATCGGTTACATTCACATGACTACATCTCATGTGCAAGCCAGAAAAGTTCTCTATCATTTCATTCAGACAAAAAGGAAGAAGATTATATTGATGTCCAAAAGAAGCAAAACACAAACTGTAGCTAAAGACAGAAAGAAGTATCAAGACAAAAGACGGACATTTATGAGAGCCCACGAATCTTAGTTGCGGGGGCGCATATACAAATCCCTCAACCATTTTGCATATGAAGGATCTACTTGAGCAAAATCCTCGTCCGGAGTAGGAAGGTCAGAACTGCCAGTACTACCGCCGTCAGACTGGGGCTCCTCCTTTACAACAATGGGCGCCAGCCCTCCTTTCTGTTCCTCCGTTGTTTGTATTACCTCCTCCTTAACGAACGATGACTCTTGTTTGAGAGGAGGCAGCAACTCTTCCTTCATAATGATCTCAGCCTTCGGCAGGGATGCTGCAAGAATCAAAAATAAAAAAGAAACAAAGTTAGATGGTCAGAGCCTTATGCGGCCCGGTCCAAACGAACTTATGCGGTCCTGATTGAGGGGGCTTCATGCGGTTCGATTCAGAGGGACTTATGCGGCTCTGTTCGAAGGATCATTATGCGGTTCAGTTTGTGAAGCGTCTATACGGCCACTAAACAATTCCCATACGGCTCGGACATGGGGTATACCCCCATACGGCTCGGACATGGGACGTACATGCGGCCCATACAATTTGAACAGTTCGACGAAAACGAGGAACGCATTAAAGGCTTGTGCATAAAGCATGCAACAAAGCCGTCTTTGTTTCGAAGTATACGATCAGCCCAAACCCTTACCAGCAATGGTGGGGTGAACGTCGGGGTGGACTTCAGGCGCCGTGGCTGATGAAGAAGCCACTCCCTTAACCTTCACCGCGGCTGTAGAAGACTTGGGGGCCATTGTTGACTGATGAGCGGAGAAGGAAGACGAAGACAGCAACTTAGGGCAAAAAAGAGTTAAAGACAGAAGAAAGTAAAGAAGTCTCTCTATCCAAGAATGCTCCTATTTATAGGCAGAAAGAGAGGGGGGGGGGGAACACTTCGATCCACGTGTCGCATAAAAACAAACCGACTCTTCGTTCATCGAGAAAAATCCGGATATTTAAAACCGACCCTTGGGATCCTGCCCCAAAAGGCAGCTTAAAATCCAAAGCAAATCAAGGGCAATAAATGAGATGCATACGTGGCAGGGAGACATGGCAGAGAGTCTATGCGGCTAGGAAGGCCATGCGGCTAAGTCCATGCGGCCAGAACATCCCATGCGGCTAAGAAGTCCATGCGGCCAGAACATCCTATGCGGCTAGGAAGTCCATGCGGCCGGAATACCCCATGCGGCCAGAAGAGTTTATATATAGCCATGCTTCTTATTCAAAGTATTTTAATTTTCAAATTGAAAACCATGAACGGGGGTCTTGTAGAAGCATGAAAAAAGACAAGAAAAGCCCATGCGGCTCCAAACAGAGGGAGCCTCATGCGGCTCAGGAATCCTTCAGAACGTTATGCGGCTCGAAACTCCCCAACAGCTCCATGCGGCTCAGGCAAAGACACCTGGCCATACGCTGTCCGCTTCTACAGCTGGCCATAAAGCAGCCGCCCAATTAATTGCTCTGATGACAGCTCTGACGCAATAAATGACAGCTCTGACACAATGAATGACACCTCTGACATAAAGCTGAAATAATGATGGGATGCTCCTTGGGAAAAAAAAGAAAATCCTTTATAACTGACAGGATCCGTCGAGTCCCAAGCACCCCTATGCGGCTGTCATCTTTATGCGGCTGCCCTCTCCATGCGGCCGCTTCCTTCATGCGCCTGCCATCCCTATGCGGCTGCCATCTTCATGCGGCTGTCCGCTTCATACGGCTGCCTCCTTCATGCGGCTGCCTCCTTTATGGGCTGCCACTTTCATGCGGCTGCTTCCTTCATGCGGCTGCCACCTTCATATGGCTGCCTCCTTCATGCGGCTGCCTCTTTCACAATGCTGCCACCTTCATACGGCTGCTACCTTCATGCGGCTAGGATTGTGGAGGGCTACCCATATGCGGTTCACTTAGAGACCGCACACGACAGAGAGACACGTGGCGATCCTCATGACAAGTTGAGACACGTGGCTGTCTTATCCCCTCGGCGTTATGGCTGCTCGTAAATCCTGACAACCAGATTTAGTGCAATCACCATTATTACTCAGATCAAATTAAATTTGTTGTGATTAAGCAAATTAAACACGTGGCGGGAGATCCGAGCTTGTCATGACAAATTATGAAGATTCTACCACATGTCTGGACAAACAAGCTTGGGACCCGCAGTCAACACGGATTCTAACACGACCGCTCCTCCATTGGGTGATAATCCTCAAGGGGCATCCGCTCCTTCAGTTGCAGATAAAGCCAGGAAGACAAGGTCGGAAGTCCAGGAGCTTCGAGCATTGTTCAATGCCCGAGACTCCTACCGGGACCTCAAAATACGATAGCCGTATCCCGTTGCGTGGAGAGATGTTCCTTTTTCGTCATGGTACAAACCATTTCATATTGATTCGTATGACGGGAAGACCTCTGCTAGTCGATATATGACTTATTTTGAGGTCACAACCGACCGTTTTCCGCACAGCGATGCCATCCTCACACGACTATTCATCGAAGCATTGGAGGGTATCGCGTTCGACTGGTACCGCAACCTTCCGGACAACTGCATCCATTCTTTCGACGACTTCAAGCACATGTTCCTAGAAAGATTCTATGAAGTAGGATATTATGTGACAATGTCATCCCTCATGGATGTCGTTCAGGGGGAGAGGGAGCTAACAAGGAACTATATCGAGCGGTTTTGCCAAACCGCAATGAGATTGCCCCAAGGTAATCCCGAAAGCTGCTTGATTGAAATCTGCCAGAAAAAGTTGCTCCCCGTAATCAGTCTCTGGATGGGTGAAGATCAGTTCAGGGATTGGACGACCTTCATCGTAAGCGCCACCAATGCGAAGGCGAAGATAAAGAAGGCTCGCTAGTTAGGATTACACATCCCAGATTGAGAGGTCAAAGGCAAACGTCCTGGTACCGCCCCCAATAATAACCACACTGACGGCACCTCCAATAACCGGGACAGTAAAGGCAAACAAGCTATGGTCGCCGGTACGACCAAGAAGCCTGAACAAAAGCAGGCAGAAGCTCAGTGGCCCAAGATGAATTACTAATTCTAAGATAGTCATGTCAAGCCTATCTTCGACATGCTCTTGCAAGGGGACAGGATCCAACTCCCTCCATCAAGACGTGAGCCTCGAGCGGCGGAGATGGAGGACCCAAAATACTGCCATTTCCATCGCTATGTTCATCATCCCACTCAAGACTGCTTTTAATTAAAGCGGTACATCCTGAGTCTTATCGACTCCAAAGCTCTGTCGCTAGACTTTGAAGAGGTTACCGTGGCGGTGAACATGGTATCAATTCAGTTCGGTGACTTCCCTCCCAACAAGTGCTCAAGACAGGGTAATAACTATCCCCCGGGCAACGATTGAGGTCACCAATCTTCCCCCCGTTCGAGACCAGATGGCTGGCTTAGTACCTCTCACTACGTCACGAAGAGAGGTCATATGGGTGCACCCAGACTTAGTGCCGAAGTTACCCAGGCGGTGTCTTCTCCAGCCAACAAAAAGAAGGGCAGGAAGTCCAAATCCTGCCATACTATTTCAAATGAAGCTGAGGAGGCAGCGGCCGTTGTCACCCGGTCCGGGGCTCAAGTCCAGCCCACTCTGGGTAGTTCAATCGAAGACCCTCAGCCAGCAACGTTGCCTGCCACTGATATTCCAGGGCCATCTCAGCCTCAACCGACGGACAGGTCCAAGCCGAAGGAAACCCGCTTCGACAGGCCGCTCCGTAAAGATGTACATCAAGGGCTGGAGAGACCTTACAACTTAGACATATTAGCACAACTGGCTAATATGCCGGCAAAGTTGTCGTTGTACGAGCTCTTAAGGCTCAACAAGGATCTTCGTGTCGCATTGAGCAAAGCACTCCAGAATGCTAACGCTTACTTAGCCCAGGTCAAACCTACAGGGGAAGACTCGTCGGTAGATCTCCAGGGCAGCAACTGTGCGGATGCAATGCCCAGCATCGTAATTATCCCGCAGGACATGTTGATCAAGACCAACTTGCATGATCGCCCCTTGTACTACACTGGATACATAGGCGACATCAAGGTGGATCGGATGCACATCGACCGTGGCTCGTCGATAAGCATCATCCCGAAAAGCTTACTTCAAGTCCTCGGCATCCCTATGCATCGGCTAGCAGCGACCAATACTGCCATTAGCAGTTTTAACTCAGGAATGAGCTATCCCTTAGGAAAGATCCGATTGAAATGTCAGATCGGGGACCAGAGGACAGAGGTTACCTGCTATGTCATAGATGCAGATACGTCCTACAATACCCTATTGGGGCGTCCGCGGATACATGACTACATGATCGTGCCATCCACACTCCACCAGTGCTTCAAGTATGTCAGTAAGCACGGCTTTGTGAAGACTGAATTTGCCGACATTGATCCCTTCAAAGGGGTTGAGTCTTATTACTCTTTGGAGGCTTGTCTATACGAATAATCCAAAAAGCACATAATTGACGAACTGGAGGTCATCACAGGGCCAGAGGAACCCTTAAGAATTCATCTCTAGGCCCGTAAACCAGGTAAAGTCGTACCCCTTATCACAACTTTGAATAAAGAGGTGCCCGATTCTCTCGCCCCAGTTGAGCAGTCGGAACCGATGGTCATCCGACTCCCAAGGTCCAGCCAGGAGCCAAAGCCCGTTATAGGGCCGATGGTGATCCGACTGCCAAAATCCAATCAAAGGCGACCGGAAGATGCAAGGCCCTCTGAGGAGCCGATGGTGATCCGATTGCCAAGATCCTATCAAAAGCAATCGGAAGACACGAAGTTCTCTGCCGAGCCGATGGTTATCCGTCTTCCCAAGATGAGCCGGCAACCAAGTATTGATCCGAGACTCTCAGGCAAGCCAATGACACAAACAGAACCCTTGGTGGTCAAGTTGCCCAAGACAGCGTCCCAACCTCCGGTCACGTAGGGGGTAGCTGAAGAGAAGACAGAGCTCGCGAAGTATCTTGTTGCAAAGGTGGATAGTCCCTCTCCTGATGATATAAACTCAATCTGATGTGTACTGTAGGACACGATCGGGATATTAACCTGTACATACAGGTGACAACCGTCCATACCGTAAACCGACTTACTCCCATTAGAGGTGCCTACTTTCTAGTTCCAGACAGAAGAGAAGGGGATCAAACGATCACCTTTGGCCGAAAAGAAGGTCCTCAACCCTTCATGCCTCAAGAGTTTGATCTCGAACCCGATATTGGAAGATTACCGCTCTACCTGTATAGTCCTCAAGCCAAGTACTTCATGCAAAAGCAGGGGTACGACATGGAGGCTACCCCTGGTCTGAATTATGGCAACTGTCGGTGATCGCCTCTGCAGCTGTCAGCTCCATCTGGGAAGCCTCGGGATCATTACGGCAAGTCCAAATGCGACCTCGGTTATGTTACACCAGCAACAATGCCCGAAAGTTTTGATAAGGAATGCGAGTGGCCTTCTCACTCATCTGAATCACCTACACACGATTTTGATGACATCACTGGAGATATATTCAGGCAGACATTATCTGTCAACATAGCATTCGCTGACGTTGAAGAGGAAGACGAAGATCTACTCGAACCTCTTGAATTGGAGCCATGGGTCCAACAACTGGATGCATAATAGGAGAAGCACTTTGAACTACGTGATCCTCCCCCTGAAGATGAAGTCATACAAGTTGACCTCGGTGATGAATCCTCTCCAAAGCCAATCTTCATCAGCAAAAGCCTGACGGACGAAGAGCGGGAGTCATTGTTGCAACTCGTCAGAGAATGTATCGACATTTTCGCGTGGAGCTATGAAGACATGACAGGGCTAAACCCCAAAATCATACTTTATAAGCTCAACATTTATTCGGACACGAAACCAGTCAAACAATAGCAATGGCAGTTTCGTCCAGACATTATGAACTCCATTGAAGCAAAATTAAATAAGCTTATAGCTAGCGGTTTCATCCGCGAGCAGCACCCAGACTGGATAGCTAATAGAGTACCAGTCGTCAAGAAAAACGAAAAGATCTGAATTGTATCGACTTTCGCAATCTGAATACAGCATGTCCTAAGGGTGAATTCTCTCTTCCCATCACCGACATAATGATCGATAATACGTGTGGCTTCGAGCGCATGTCCTTTATGGATGGCTTTTTAGGATACAATCAAATCAAAATATCTTCTGACGATGGGAAGCATACGTCATTCCAAACACCAATCGGTGTGTATTGTTACACAGTCATGTCTTTCGGCCTGAAGAACGCCGGTGCTACATATCAATGAGCTATGAGCGTCATCTTCAGAGATCACTTGCACAAGACGGTGGAGCGTTACGTTGATGACATCGCTGTCAAAAGTCGCTCCAAGGATGATCACTTACACGATTTGAGGATAGTGTTCGACCTTATGCGAGCACACAATCTGAAGATGAATCCCACCATGTCCTTCCTTGGTGTGTCCAGCAGGAAGTTCTTGGGCTTTGTCATTACTTCCCGGGGCATTCACATAGACCCTGATAAGACAAAGGCAATCCTGGAGGTAGGTTCTAATAGAATCTAAAAATTGGTTCGTAGTCCACTTTAATCCTTAGAACAGTCTCTTGTAGATAGGTTCTAATGGAATCTAAAAATTGGTTCATGGTCCTACTTAGGTATTCATGCTACACCATATAGTCACACAAACTAGGTTCCAGGAGGATAAAATAGTTAAGATGATTAGGGGCTAACCTATCTATCCATCTGTATTACCCAGGTTTCCACAAAGGCTAAACTTCCTATGTACAGTATTCGTTTCAGAATATAATAGATGACAGGCCTACTCTTCACTTCAGGTGACACTGTCTACAAACTAATTCATGTGAGAATTCATGTGAGGTTTAGCTATGGTTTTAAATCACTCCTAAACAAAACACTTGATATAAATATTTGATCATGACAGTCCCAATCTACTGCACAATAACTCAGGCTGAAAATTGGTTTCCTATAGTCTGTAGCAGAATCAGGAAATAAGGAATCCACACTCAATCTCAGGTTAATTCCTAAAGGTATTCCCAATGTCATTATCCAATAGGGAATTATCTAAATCATTATCAATAGATAATTTCCTATTGGTATCATGAACTAGTCAAGCCAACAAACTTAGATGTCCATTTCTAAATTATTATTTCTGAATAGTCTTAGATAAATCCTCAAATGTCTGTCCTGCTCAGGACTGATATATATCAGTCAAAGCTAGGGTGATACAATCAGTCTCAGCTGAGACAATGATATAGCTCAATGCTAATTCAGGGCATACAATCTGTCCATGTTAAGATGAGAATTAGTCCCAAGTAGGACTGATTCAGCCAGTTCCAGATAGAGCTGATGCAGGTCAGTCTCTCATAGAATTCACATATATCAGTCCTCATCAGGACTCTCATATACCAGCCTTCATCAGGACTTACCTATATCAGTCTTACTTGGTCTGATACAATCCCTGTAAACATTCCAATCGGTCCATACATCGAATAGTCCTTGGTGCTATCAACCTTAATTCATGAGCCTGATCATTCAAAATCACTGAATGGTTGAACAGATGAAGTGAAAGGACAACAAGGTTGTTCAGGAAGCTAGGCTTGATGAGTCTAAAAGCTGCTAATCAGGCAACCAGTACTAACTGATGCAACCATTCCTAAAGTTTTCATGATAACACTCATAACATTCATTCCCTTCCCAATCCCATGAACCACAGCTAGTTTCCAGTTATTCCTCACTGTTCATATCCTGAAAATGGTTTAGTTAAACAAAACTCCAATAAACCAATACTGCAGTATGACTTCTCCACCCTAGTCAAAAATTCTAGATAGGGCTTCTCAGGCCAATGCTCAACTGGGGTGAACAAATTAAACTGTCAGTAAGGTTTAACCCATACTGAGATGTCAGGGGGATGAATAAAACTAAGGACAGTTACTAATATAGATCACCAGGTTCTCATAATATGATACCAAAGAGAACTATACACGATTATCAACATATAGAGTGTTACATTAATGATCAATGTTAGCAAAATAACCCTTGCATCCCCAAGTATCAGTACATGCCTAATAATTGGCAAAGCCAGATAACTGGATTTATATATATAGTGTAAACCCCAACTCTTTCTCAACATTAGCAATAATTTGGACAGTAGTCTGTCATCGCTCCCATTCTCAATAATCTTGATTCTAAGCTATAGAAATTTGGTCCATAATCTACTTCTAAAGTTCAATTAAAATTCAGCTCTCAAAATCCAAGTATAAATGTAATTCCCTTTTGAAATGAATAGCTAAACTAATTAAGAAACACTGATATCACAGAAGATCATAGGATTTACCTGAACAAAATTTATCTGACACTTGTAGGGACAGATACTTGCTCGATACCACTCAAGAATATCAAACACATGGATAGAGAAATAAAGAGAACACCAATTTTAGAATATGTTCAACTAAAATATAATTATAATGATTTTTCAATCATGAGAATAGGTTGATCATAATCAGGAAACTCACCTCTGGCTCTGTTCAACAAAGACTTTATTGATCAGGAAAACATAGATCTAAACTTCTAGATCTGATCAATAAAAAGAAATCAACAAATATTCTAACATTGAATTTTTAGCAAATTAAAACAGAGTCTCACCTCAAATTGTTGGAACAAAGGAAACAAGGAATTGACCCAATAGAATGCTGGTAACCCGATCTAAGAACGGAGTCGATTTCAAGTATTAGTTACTCAAATTCAGTGTAATTACAAAGGGATCAGTCAGTTTACCTAAAATAGATGGATCGATGAAGACTATGAAGATCCTCCAGAGTCCATCGATATCACAAGGATGAAGAACAGGTTCAACTTCAAATTTAAGAGAGAGAAAATTTAATTACAAGCTTACTAATCTCTGATTTCTAGATCTAAACGAACTGATCAAAACTCACCTAATCTAGATGTCAATTTGAAGAAGAAGAAGATTAGGTCCTGTCGTCGTCTTCCTTTCCAAAGAGCTTCTTCATATCATGCCATTGATGACCAGAGCTTAAGAATTTTGTGATTTAAGAGAAGAAATGATGTACTCAGGAATGGGGGTTTGGCCATTTAAATAGGCAACTAGAATTTGAAAAGAAAAGGAAATGGGAGGGAAAATCAAAAGATTAGTTAAGAACCATGTGCTCTGCTGCCTAAACAGTTAGGGAAGAACACTTGTTGTCCCTAACACAATGGCCTAGCCGTTGCTATGGCTAAATGAATAGGATGATAATTACCCATTATATAGTCAGGATAGCCTACTATCAATGGTTGGCCATGGAGGCCCAAACAAAATTGGGCTTTAAAGAATAACACAATAATGGTCATAAATAATTCAAAAAATATAGTATTAAACAAAGGAATATTTATGGTATAATTATTTATTTATTTGTAAAATATTGTATTAAAATATTCGGGAAGTGAGGTTACAAATCTCTCCTCCTTAAAAAAAATTTCATCCTCGAAATTCAACATAAACTATTTTATTGAATTCTAAAAAATATTTTCAATATCAAATACAATCAAGCAAACAAACTGGGGTAACGCTCTCGCATCTCGTCCTCGTGCTCCCATGTGGACTCTCCCGGAGAGTGGTGTCTCCACATGGCTCGGATAAGTGGAATAGTCTGATTCCGCAATTGCTTCTCTCTCCGATCATGGATCTCCACTGGCTGCTCCTCATAGGTCAAGCTCGGACCCACTTCTAGATCTGAGTAGTCCACCACATTGCTCGGGTCTGGAATGTAGCATCGAAGCTGAGACACATGAAAAATGTCGTGTACCCCTTCCAAGCTAGTTGGAAATGCTAGTCGATATGCCACCTCGCCAATCCGTGCCATCACATTGAAGGGTCTGATGTACCACGGAATGAGCTTCCCGCCTCTGCCGAAACGAATGATGCCTCTGGTCGACGAGATCTTTAGGAATACTCTATTTCCAACTACGAACTCCAGTGGCCGTCTGCTGCTGTCCGTCCAATACTTCTGCCGATACTGTACAACTCTGAGACGCTCTCTGATCAGTCTGATCTTCTCAGCTGAATCTACCACCATCTCTGGCCCAAGCAAAGCCCTCTCGCCAACATCGTCCCGAGATAAAGGCGTGCGACATCTCCGCCCATACAGTGCCTCGAACGGGGTCATCTCAATGCTCGCCTGATAACTGTTGTTATAGGCAAACTCCACAAGGTGCAAGTGATCCTCCCACGAACTGCCGAAGTCGAGTGCGCAAACCTGCAGCATGTCTTCCAATGTCTGAATGGTTATCTCATACTGCCCTTCCGTCTGTGGATGATAGGCGGTACTGAACTTCAACTGTGAACCCAAGCTCAGCTGTAGACTCCTCCAGAAGTGTGATGTGAAGCGACTGTCCCTGTCTGAAATAATACTCACGGGCACCCCATAAATCCGCACAATCTGCCGCACGTAGAGGTCTGCAAGCATCTCGATCGACATTCCTACCTTGAATGGAATAAAGTGAGCGAATTTCGTCAGTCTGTCCACGATAACCCAAATAGCAACCTTGCCACTGGGCGTACGCGGTAAACCAGGGACGAAGTCCATGGTGATGTGTTCCCACTTCCATTCCGAAATAGGTAAAGGCTGGAGTAATCCCGCTGGTCTCTGGCGCTCCGCCTTGACTTGCTAGCACACAAGGCATCTGGAAACGAATCTGGCAACCTCTCGTTTCATCCCATACCACCAGACATACTCCCGCAGATCCTTATACATCTTGGTAGATCTAGGATGAATAGAATACTGCGACTGGTGGGCCTCCTACATCACCTCCTCCCGTAAATCCTTGGGCACACACAACTGGTTTCCGTACCTCAGGGATCCACCATCTGCAATAGTGAAGTCGTCAAGCAATCCTGCCTCTGCCTGGCCTCTGAGACATCGGAGTCCTCCATCTAGAAACTGGGCCTCCTTGATCTTCTCTATCAGTCCTGACTGTATCTGC
This sequence comes from Iris pallida, assembly GCA_029216955.1. Classification (NCBI taxonomy): domain Eukaryota; kingdom Viridiplantae; phylum Streptophyta; class Magnoliopsida; order Asparagales; family Iridaceae; genus Iris; species Iris pallida. Next base: position 18,521,435 of record JANAVB010011999.1, read on the forward strand.
ATGTGCATCAGCTGTCCTCCAACTCCCGAAAGAACAATCTCGATCCCAGACTCTCAAGATCCTCTAAAAGATGCCGATCCATAGTGAGAAATATAGCAACAGATATCGACTGAGAGCATCTGCTACCACATTTGCCTTCCCAGGGTGGTATTGTAGATTAATGTCAAAATCCTTCATGAGTTCCAGCCACCTTCGCTTTCTCATATTCATTTCCTTCTGAGTGAAAACATACTTCAGGCTTCTATGGTCCGTAAAGATGTCCACTCTCTCTCCACACAGGTAGTGCTTCCACAGTTTGAAGGCAAAAATGACAGTTGTAAGCTCCAAGTCATGTGTGGGGTAATTCTTCTCATGAGGCCTCAATTGTCTAGAAGCATAAGCAATGACTCTCTTGTTCTGCTCAAGCACACATCCTAAACCCTTCCCTGATGCATCGCTATAGATGATGAACCCTCTCGATCCTGATAGAAAAGCTGAAACTGGCGCTGTAGTGAGTCTTCTCTTCAGTTCTTCAAATGCTGACTGGCAGGCGTCGCTCCATATGAACTCCTCGTCCTTCCGCGTAAGCTTCTTCATTGGCTCTGCTGTCTTGGCAAAATCCTTTACGAACTTTCTGTAGTAACCTGCTAGCCCCAGGAAACTACGAATCTCAGCTACTGACTTGGGAGGTGCCCATGCTTCCACAGCTTCAATCTTCTTGGGATCCACAGAAATCCCCTCTCCAGTCACCACATGCCCCAAGAACTCCACTCTGTCTAAGAAAAACTCGCATTTTGAGAGCTTTCTGTACAGCTTCTCCTTCTACAAAATCTCTAATACAATCTGCAGGTGCTCCATATGCTCCTCCTCAGTCTTCGAATATATCAAGATATCGTCAATGAAGACTATGACAAACTTGTCCAAATACATGTGAAAAACTTTATTCATCAAGTTCATAAACACTGCTAGGGCATTAGTGAGTACGAACGGCATCACCAAAAATTCATATTGGCCGTAACGGGTGTTGAAAGTTGTCTTCGGAATACCCTGCTCCCGAACCTTCATCTAATGGTACCCCGACCGAAGCTCAATCATGGAAAAGACCTTCGCCCCACTCAGCTGATCAAACAGCTCATCAATCCCCAGTAATGGGTATTTATTCTTGATGGTGATGTTATTAAGTGTACGGTAATCGATACACATCCTCACTGTCCCATCCTTCTTGGATACGAAGAGTACCGGTGCTGCCCAGGGTGAAGCACTGGACCGAATAAAACCCTTACCTTCTAACTCATCAATCTAGGCCTTTATCTCTGCATCTTCCTTCGGGTTGATCTTGTAGCAATGCTGGGACTTTAGCGCTGATCCGGGCACTAGGTCGACGCTGAACTCCATATCTCGATCTGGCGGCAATCCTGGAAATTCCTCGGAAAAGATGTCGAAAAACTCTGCAATCAGCGGATGCGGCAACCCTTTGGGCTTCTGCAACTGCTCTGAAGTAGACTCCCTCTGGCCTCTCTGCGATCCGTCTTCTGACCTCGAACGGCAGAACTCCAGGCGGGCTGAAAGTAACCTTACCTTTATGGCAGTCTATTACAGCAAACTGCTCACTCATCCAGTCGATGCCGAGAACTACATCAAATTCGGGCAATGGCGTCACTAGAAGTCGAGCCCTAAGCTCCCTCCCATCTATAGTGATAGGACAATCCACCATCTCACTAACCGGCACTACCCCTCCTTCTGTCATAATCTGACAGTTCCTCCTAGTGGGCTTAGGTGTGAAGCCATATCTATGCAGAAACTCATATGATACAAAGCTATGTGTGGCTCCAGAATCAAACAATACAATGGCAGAAAATAAATATATAATAATATAACCTTTGATAACATCTGGAGCTGCCTCCTCCTCAAATATAGCCATGACGTAAGCATGCCCCTACTGTTGTCCTCCCCTCTGCTGCTAAGGTGGTAGAGCTGGTCCTCCTCTCTGGGGTGCAGCAGGTAGTGCTCTGGGTGGTGCAGGTGGTGGTCCTCCAGCTCCTCAGGGTCCTGCTGCTAGTCTGGCTGTGGCCTGCTGACAATCTCTCATCTGATGAGCGTCTGATCCGCAGAATAAGCAAAGTTCGAGCCACTTGCGACAGACCTCCACGTGGTGTCCTGGCCGATGACAGCATATGCAAGTGACTCCCTGCTGTCTCTGATGTTGAACTTCTGGAACTCTGGCAGGACGATGCTGAACTGCTGCCGACTGGGGTGGCCTCGTCTGAGTCTGAATCTGCACCCTCTTCGCCGATGCCTGATAGCTGCTACTGTCGATGTCCCTATCCCTCTTGGGCCTCGGGTCCATCTCCTTCTCCACAGCCTAAGCAATCTTGAGGATGTTCGAATAAGTAGTCGCCTGGCTGATCGCCATTGCGTGCCGCAGCTCTCTGGTGAGGCCCTTCTTAAACCTTCAAGCCCTCTCCTATGGCGTGTCGACTAGGTTCTCTGCGAACTTGCTGAGTCAGGTGAACTCGGAGGTATACTCTGTCACTGTCATAGTCCCCTGCTGTAAGGCCTCGAACTGCATCCGAAGCTCGTCTTTCTCAATGTCGGAGAAGAACTTCTCCTTGAACAGAGTTTTGAAATATGCCTAAAGAACCTGGGGCACTGCTAACTGGGGCTCCTCGCAGTACCAGGCTCTGGCAAGGTTGAAAAGTCGTATACTCGCAACCTCCACCTTTAAATCATCAGGGATCCTCACCATCTTCAGTGTCCGCTCCGTATTTTCCAGCCACTCATCTGCATAAACAATCCCCTCGTTGCCCCAGAAATCCATCGGACAGAGGTTCTGGTAGTCCCTGGCGGTCCCCGTTCTCGGTACTGCTAGTACTGGAGGTTCTACTGGTGCTGGTGCTGTCGGCTCCCGAGTCCTGAGTGCATCGCTCTGAACTGTGCTGCCCGGTGGTTCTGGACCTCCATAAACTGTTGGAACATGGCCATCACCTGGGCGCCGTCAAACATCATCGTCGAGGGCAACGGAAGAAAGATAGGAGGCGGTGGCAGAAGCTGCTCTATTGGAGCATCTGATGTAGACTGTCCCGAACTGCCTACAACTCCAGGCTGATCCGTGGTCTTCCTCATAGTGACCATCCTGCAATAGAAAGAAAACTTCGTTGATTGACAAACCCTAAAACCTAAAAATAAACAATATTTTTATAATATCAATGCACATGATAAACCTGATATACCCTTATTTCTCGATTTCCTATGTTGTGATCAAGTTTCCCTAATTTAATCAAGTCTCCCAATAGTACACTAAGACGTAGGTACCATTAGGATAGACCTGCATAGGCTACCACAAAAAACATGTCACGACTCGCTCCCGAATAATGGGACACGAGTCGGACACGTCCAGCCTTTGTCATTAGACACGATAAAGTAAGATGTACCAATATCTAGGGAAAACTATAAATCCAGATAAGAATGAAAGTAAATCACAGCATCTAATATCGAAAACCAGAATCAAAGTACAGGTCTAGAGTTATTACAATTCCAGCAAATAAAAGTAAACTGATGTCTCTAATACAAGTCCAGATAAAACTAAAAAGGAAAGGTGCTAGGCTTCCTCAGCCTCTAAGTCCTGAGCAACAACAACTGGCTCATAGGTGCCTCCAGGCTCCTGTCCGTAATAAGTGTCACAGATAGCCTCCAACTCACCTGCAACATATCCTAGTCAGGAGCGGAGCTAAGTATATCCAAGGAAATGAACATGAACATCATGGTATAAAAAAGAATACAGGAAAATATAGAAATACGAGAAATGAGAACATGACATGAAACCTGAACATGAATACTGAATAGTAAATACAGGGAACATGAAATGAGTCCTGAACATGAAATACACAATGAACCTGAATTGTGCAATATATTAAATTACATCTAGAGTGTGTGATCGGCTTAGATAGATTCAGGAAACATGAAATGGTACAGCTTCGGTCCCGCATGCACGATGCGGGGCATAAGCTATTCACATAAATAGTAACTCGGGTTTGATCACACATCTATAGTATTTCTCCTTCCAGACACAAGTAAACTCATGGAACCAGATACCAGACAATCTCGTGAAATATCATGTCAACTAGAAGATACAAGAATGAATATACATGACATGAAGAAATGGACAAGTCCGAGGAGTATACTTGCCTTGCTCAGGGTGATCAAGTGGAAGTAGTAGACCTGTAGGTTCACCTGTTCAATCGATACAATTTGATTAATTTCTATACAAGTCTTAGCTTAGGGTTGCCTCTTCTAATCATGTCTATATAGAGTATCAAAATATTTAGCTATACTCTAATTTAGCAAGAATCTAAAGTCTAAAATCGTTATTCTTCATAACTAGTTTACCACATTATTTATATACACAAGGTTTGCATCCCTAAACTGTCAGCCTCTAATAGCAAGAGTGTACTGCTCTTCAGCAGTCCACTTTAATCATTAGAACAGTCTCTTGTAGATAGTTCTAATGGAATCTAAAAATTGGTTCATGGTCCTACTTAGGTATTTATGCTACACCATATAGTCATACACACTAGGTTCCAGGAGGATAAAACAGTTAAGATGATTAGGGGCTAACCTATCTATCTATCTGTATTACCCAGGTTTCCACAAAGGCTAAACTTTCCATGTACAGTATTGGTTTCAGGCTATAATATACGACAGGCCTACTCTTCACTTCAGGTGACACTGTCCACATACCAACTCATGTGAGGTTCAGCTATGGTTTTAAATCACTCCTAAACAAAACACTTGATATAAATATTTGATCATGACACTGCATTGTCCAACTCAGGCTGAAAATTGGTTTCCTATAGTCTGTAGCAGAATCAGGGAACAAAGGATCAACACTCAATCTTAGGTTAATTCCTAAAGGTATTCCCAATGTCATTGTCCAATAGGGAATTATCTAAATCATCATCAGTAGATAATTTCCTATTGGTATCATGAACTAGTCAAGCCAAAAAACTTAGATGTCCATTTCCAATTTATTATTCCTGAACAGTCTTAGATAAATCCTTAAATGTCTGTCCTGCTCAGGACTGATATATATCAGTCAAAGCTAGGCTGATACAATCAGTCTCAGCTGAGACAATGATATAGCTTAGTGCTAATTCAGGGCATACAATCAGTCCATGTTCAGATGAGAATCAGTCCCAAGTAGGACTGATTCAGCCAGTCCCAGATAGAGCTGATGTTGGTCAGTCTCTCATAGAATTCATATATATCAGTCCTCATCAGGACTCTCATATACCAGCCTTCATCAGGACTTACCTACATCAGTCTTACTAGGTCTGATACAATCCCTGCAAACATTCTAATCAGTCCATACATCGATTAGTCCTCGGTGCTATCAACCTTAATTCATGAGCCTGATCATTAAAAATCGCTGAATGGTTGAACAGATGAAGTGAGAGGACAACAGGGTTGTTAAGGAAGCTAGGCTTGATGAGTCTAAAAGCTGCTGATCAGGCAACCAGTACTAACTGATGCAACCATTCATAAAGTTTTCATGGTAACACTCATAAAATTCATCCCCTTCCCAATCCCATGAACCACAGCTAGTTCCCAGTTATTCCTCACTGTTCATATCTTGATAATGGTTTAGTTAAACAAAACTCCAATAAACCAATACCACAGTATGACTTCTCCACCCTAGTCGAAAATTCTAGATAGGGCTTCTCAGGCCAATGCTCAACTGGGGTGAACAAATTAAACTGTCAGTAAGGTTTAACCCATACTGAGATGTCAGGGGGATGAATAAAACTAAGGACAGTTACAAGTATAGATCACTAGGTTCTCATAATATGATACCAAAGAGAACTATACACGATTATCAACATATGGAGTGTTACATTAATGATCAATGTTAGCAAAATAACCCTTGCATCCCCAAGTATCAATACATGCCTAATAATTGGCAAAGCCAGATAACTGGATTTATATATATAGTGTAAACCCCAACTCTTTCTCAACATTAGCAATAATCTGGACAGTAGTCTGTCATCGCTTCCATTCTCAATAATCTTGATTCTAAGCTATAGAAATTTGGTCCATAATCTACATCTAAAGTTCAATTAAAATTCAGCTCTCAAAATCCAAGTATAAATATAATTCCCTTATGAAATGAATAGCTAAACTAATTAAGAAACACTGATATCACAGAAGATCATAGGATTTACCTGAACAAAATTGTATCTGACACTTGTAGGGACAGATACTTGCTCGATACCACCCAAGAAAATCTAATACATGGATAGAGAAATAAAGAGAACACCAATTTTAGAATATGTTCAACTGAAACAGAATTATAATGATTTCTCAATCATGAGAATAGGTTGATCATAATCAGGAAACTCACCTCTGTCTCTGTTCAACAAAGACTTTATTGTTCAGGAAAACATAGATCTACATTTCTAGATCTGATCAATAAAAAGAAATCAACAAATATTCTAACATTGAATTTTCAGTAAATTAAAACAGAGTCTCACCTCAAATTGTTGGAACAAAGGAAACAAGAAATTGACCCAATAGAACGCTGGTTAATCTGATCTGAGAATTTGCAAAGAACGGAGTTGATTTCAAGTATCAGTTACTCAAATTCAGTGTAATTACAAAGGGATCAGTCAGTTTACCTAAAATAGATGGATCGATGAAGACTATGAAGATCCTCCAGAGTCCATCGATATCACAAGGATGAAGAACAGATTCAACTTCAAATTTAAGAGAGGGAAAATTTAATTACAAGCTTACTAATCTCCGATTTCTAGATTTAAACGAACTGATCAAATCTCACCTACTCTAGATGTCAATTTGAAGAAGAAGAAGAGTATGTCCTGTCATCGTCTTCCTTTCCAAAGAGCTTCTGCAGATCACGCCATTGATGCCCAGAGCTTGAGAAATTTGGGATTTAAGAGAAGAAATGACGTACTCAGGAATGGGGGTTTGGCCGTTTAAATAGGCAACTAGAATTTGAAAAGAGAAGGAAATGGGGAGGGGAAATCAAAAGATTTGTTAAGAGCCATTTGCTCTGCTGTATAAACAGTTGGGAAAGAACACTTGTTCTCCCCAGTGCAATGGCCTAGCCGTTGTTATGGCTAAATGAATGGGCTGATAATCACCCATTATATAGTCAGGATAGCCCACTACCAATGGTTGGCCATGGAGGCCCAAACAAAATTGGGCTTTAAAGAATAACACACTAATGGTAATAAATAATTCAGAAAATATAGTATTAAACCAAGGAATATTTATGGTATAATTATTTATTCATTTCTAAAATATTGTATTAAAAAATTCGGGAAGTGAGGTTACAATGAGGAAATTAATTAACTGCTAAGGGTTTACTAACAAAATGACTACTCAATATTTGGTAGGAAAAACCACTAGCAATTAATTAACATTGGTCATCTAATAGGGAATTAAGAGTTTGTATTAATAATTAAGGAAATCCCCTCATTAATCTCTACTATTTATACCGTGAATAATTTATATAATAATATACTAAAAATGAGTGGGTTTAACAACATATGCGCGCATGAGCAGACCAGTCTGCTGCCTATAAATAGAAGCATCATTCCTTCATCTAGACACACACGCAGATCATCATATCTACATATAGAGACAAGAAGAGACACGTAACGTTTACTTCTCCCCCAAAAGCTCCGGCATCCAGAGCAGCCCAGACCTTCAAAGAATTCAAGATCGTCGTCAGATCATCAACGGAGTAAATGCATTACCACTCGCTCCACCGATGAAGTTCCCAGATAAAAACAAAAGTGTACTCCTAGGACTAATTCTAAGTCCTACCTTGTATAATGTTCAGTTCGTAATTGAAATACCATAGTTTTATCAACCAAAAAAAATCTTGTCGTATTTTCGATGGCAAACAAGCTGGCGACTCTGTTGGAGACTTCATTCTCTTCTGATGAGAAAGTTGTGCCGCAATCCGACGACATCAAACTTGGCTCCTCCCACAAGACACTCGTGGTGCGCCTTAATCAATAGACGTATGAGTAGTTCATCTCTGAAGGCAGCACAAGTCCTTCGAAGTGCCTGCCAAAGCCGAAGAAGACTCGCCAAGTCTGGGTGCACAAAGGCGATGTACCGAGCACCACCGCTGAAGGGGACACGCCACCGCAGCCCACCCTTCCTGCTGACGTTCTCAGCAAGCAAGATGGCCCTACTAGTACAGCACATCTGCCAGGGAAATGCAGTGTTGACTGCATTCCCCAACTGTCCTCTTCCAAGTCGAAAAAGATGCGCCGACGAAACAAAGGCGCATCCAGCTTCCCCCGCATGAACTCTGGCGTACGGGAGAGGGCCTCTGTCTTTGACAGAATCAATTGCTGTCGTGGCGAGGATGAGTTGGATTCTGAGTACTATACACCTTCGTGGGCTGGTACGAAGAAATCCAAGGCAGCATGGGACATGCGCCCCAAATATGCTACGCCCACAGTGCACCGGAGATGCGTGCTCAAAATCATGCGCACTGTCGATGGTAAACTGTACAGAGTCGACTCGGGTGCGTTTGTACTAGATACGAGCCGATTCTTAAAGTCCCCGTCTTGTTTGGGCACATATTCTGCATTTGGAACCAAGTTGTGGGAGGCAAAACTTGTCACTTTGAACCCATGCGCCCACGCGGGTTGTACGCATAAAGTGGGTTCAAGTCGCAATACATGTTGCTCCCCCACCAATGATCTGGGCATATCTCATGCACTGGAACTGGATTAAGGGGTACAGCATTCACATGACCACCCCGGCACTTGGCCTTGCCATGCGCCTGAAGGGGGTATGAAAGTTAAACTCTCCCTTCATGATTTGTGTAATATGATCACTCACAAACGCAGATCAGGAGAGCTGACCATTAAGCACGATGCACCCCTTACGGGGCACACTTGTGCCATGGTCACCATCAACTGCAGTTGTTGCAAAATAATGGCTCCATATCTAGGCAGTCTGTGTTCCAGCAACTTCAATCTGTTGCACCCATCCGACGTCGTCTCGGAAAGAAGGTGCCAGTTGAAGATGAGTCAGAGCCCAAGGTCGCTTCATGCCATGTTGTCTCCAACTCTCACTCATCAGAAAGAAAGGCAACTACCAACTCTTCGACCTCAGCAACGTCGTCCAAGAGTCAGTCGAGGAAGAGTAAAATGATGGTCCCATCCTTAGGGGTATTTGAGAGCACCCGATCAAGAAAGAAAGTTCCAGCGGAAGCATCAGCTGGGAGTGATCAAACTCCTGCTATCCATGACAACCCTCCGCTTGAAGATGAGGATATTCTCCAAGGAACCGACCCCGAGGTATCTAGGGGTAGACAGTACGAGGACTCAGAAGGGGAGGCCCTTTCGCAGGAAAGTGAGGTCTAAAGCAAAACCTCAACCGATCCATCCACTTCTACCTATCATATGCCAGTCTAAATGGCTGGGGGTCGTGATAAAGAAGAGTCAGACACTCCAGCTTCGGACATCGTGTAGTGCATGGATACCCTGGAGGGGAGCCTCAAAACCCTCTCTGCCACCATACAATCATTGACTCAAATGGTATTTGCGATTCGGACCACTCTGGCATCTCAACCATTAGCAAGGGCACATGTCTTCCCCAGTCCCGATCCAGGGGCCAATGAAGAATCAAGTATACACCCTCAAAGGGTATCTTCGGGTGCAGATCATCACACTGTACCTCGGATATTGGCTCCTTCAAATGTCGAGCTTTACACCTTACCGCCCTCTCCGGCTCCCAGTTCTATAAAAGTGCTGGTTGACATGATCAGAGATCTGTGCGAGCGCTTTGATGCACGAAACAAGCAGGAAGAACGTCAGAAGATAGGAATCCCGTAACCTTACCCACTCGAGTGGAACAAAGTGGTTTACCCTCCCAAGTATAAGCCACAAACACTGACACCTTACAATCGAAAGGATTCTCCTCGACGATACCTGACCTACTTCCAGTCTCAAACGGGACATCTCCCAAAAGAAGACGCTCTACTCACCAGCCTATTTGTCGAGGCATTGAAGGGAGTCGCTTACGACTGGTACTGCAGTCTCCCTGACCACTCCATATCATCTTTCGATAACTTGACACGCCTCTTCCTCAACCGATTCTACGACGGTAGGAAGGACATGACTATGTCATATCTTATAGAAGTACACCAGACATAGAAGGAGACTGTTCAAGCCTTTATCGAACGTTTTCGATAAGCATGCTGAAGGTTGCCTCCAGGTATGCCAGAACATGCACTGATCGATGCCTGCAGTGTGAACATGACTCCTACAATCAAGCTTTGGCTCGACTCTACCCAGCCTCCCGATTGGAGTTCATTGATCATCGTGGCCGAAGCTACTAAGAAAAAGGCACGTAATGCTCGCCTTCTGGGGGTTAACTTCCCCGTCTTTGATGACAAAAGGAAATGGCCTGCTACCAGCAACAGTGGGCACGAGGCGAAAGGTAAGCAGACATTGACTGTCAACGCTTCAAAGAGCGCACAAGGGCCCGCTCAGAAGCCTCCACCTGTACCGAGGACGAAAGAGGTCTACTACTTCAATAATGAGGACACCTTAAAACTCTTTAAGATACTAAAACTGAGCGACAAGATCAAGTTGGTTGATCCTAAGTGTCCTAACGAGGTGGACAGAGTGGACGACCCGAGGTACTGTCACTACCATCGATTTGTTGGACATCCAACTCAAGCCTGCTACATCCTCAAGAACTACATACAACGCATGATCAATGCTAACGTCATCTCAGTCGATTACGAGGAGAAGACAGTCTCGGCAAATATGGTGTCGCTCCATTTCGGCACCTTACCGCCTACTACATCTCAAGACACTGTTGTCCCCATCCCGAAGGCGACATTGGAGGTGGTCAACCTTCCGTCGACTCATGACAATACGAGTAGACTGATTCCACTCACCATATCTCGGGGGGGATCACGTGGGTTCACCCAGATCTCGCTCCAGAATTAACTCAACCAGGGGTACATTCTACCTCCAAAGCTAAAGGCAAGAAGACCAAGTCTTGTTGAATGATGACCTCCTCCCTCGAGGAGGCAAGTCCTATACAAATGCATTCACAGCAGAACGCTCAGCCTGTGGAAGCCTCTGTCGAAGTGGCACCTTCTGTCACCACCTTGGATGTTCAAGGTGAAGGTCCTTCCCGACTTTCAGCAGCTGACAAGCAGAATCATAAGGAGGCTCGCTTCGACAGGACTCTACCAAGTGACAATGCTTTAGGGTTAACCAAACCTCATAACTTCGACATACTGGCACAACTTGCCAGTACTCCAACTCTGCTGACCTTGTTCGAGCTCCTCCGCATGTCTAAAGATACTCGGGAGGCTTACTGTGAAGCCCTGAAGGATGCTGAGTCTTTCATCAGTCAGGTCAAGCAGTCTGAGGACGATCCAGCAGCATGTCCATACAGCCATAGTGTGGGGGAGATCATCCCCAATATCACATTCACTCAACAAGACGTGTTGCTCAAGAACAACAGGTACAACAGACTACTGTATTACACAGGGTGTGTCGGTGCCATCAAGGTGGAACGAATACAGATCGACCCTAGGTCTTCTCTCAACATTAACCTCCGAGCTCTACTCCAGACGTTGGGGATCCCAATGCATTATTTGACAGCGTCCTACACTATAATCAGTGGCTTCAATGCCAGCAAGAGTGAGCCATTGGGGAAGATCCGACCGAAGTGTCATTTCGGTGATCTCCAGACCGAAGTGACCTATTATGTTGTGGATGCGGAAGTCAACTACAACATCTTGTTACGATGGTCATGGCTACATAAATACTTGGTGGTACTATCCACTCTCCATCAATGTATGAAGTACGTATCCACCAACGGCATAGTCCGAACAGAGTTCGCTAATGTCGATCCTTTCAGAGGGATTGAGGCCTTCTTCACCGACTCTGATCTGTATCAGTCGATTCATCTCGAACATGAAGCCAACGGTACCAATGATGAAGCCGAAGCCGAAGCTGACTTGGAAGAAAAAATGATAATCGACGCTCCCCTGAAAGTATGACTCAAGGGGAAGCCGCATCAAACACCGTCTCCTATTCGCTGGAGGGCACCAACTTCTCTAGGCGGAGCATCCACTGAAGCCCCCTTGAAGATACGACTCAAGGGGAAGCCTCCCCAAGTGTCGGCTCCACTCGTAGCAAAACTACATGGGAAGGCACCAGTCGCAGGAACACCAACTGAGGCACCTCTCAAGGAGCGGCTTAAAGGCAGACCTCCTTAGTCTTTAGCCCCTCTTAAGCTTCAAGAGAAGGCCCACATATCTCTATCGACACCAGAGCTGACAAAGGCCAAGCTCCTAATAGGTTCTCCCGAACCACCTCAAGCTGCTCCAGTACTCACTGACGAAGAACTAGGAGAGTACATATCCGCCAATTTGGACGTACCGTCCCTTGATGATGTAATCCCTCGAGACAAGATCCCATATTTTATCAATAAAAGGGAGTCTTTTAATTATTCTAGCCTTCCACATTAGAATGTCATGTATACTCTAGATAATGCTCTATAGTCATTGCAAACACAAATAACGACTGTTAATAATGTAAATCGAGTCTTCCTGTACCAACGAGTCTGTTATATAGTCCCACCTCGGAACCAGGATGAGAAACCTATCATCTTCAGCAAAGTCGAGCGTGACCAAGACCTTCCACCGACGGAGCCAGAACCCGATCGACAGAATGCCAATTTACCGGTACAATGTCGAGCCAAGTATCTCATCCAAAAGATGGGCTACAACCTGAAAAGCGACCAGGGTCTAAACTATGGCAAGGGCCGACGTCTTCCCTTAAGGCTTTCTATTCCGAAAGGGAAGACACAAGACTATTATCATCGACATAGGGGCTACATCACACCTCCAACAACTCCAAAAAGTTTAGAAGCAGAAGACGTCGCACACTCTCACTCGTCTGAGGCTTCAACATGGGACTCCGATACTAGGGTTGGCTCAGTCTTTAGAAAGGTGCTGTCAGCCAATATAGCATCTGCACATCCTTCAGAAGATGAAGACGACAATCAAACAATAGAGTTCTTCGAAGAAGAACCCTGGGCACAACGCCTAGGCACACAATGGGAAGCTCGCTTTGAATTACAAGAACCCCCTACCGAAGACGAAGTCGAGCAGATCGACCTTGGGGATGGATCTTCATCAGCAAGAGCTTGACGGAAAAGTACCGAGAATCTTTGGTCCAACTGGTCAAAGAATACATTGACGTCTTCGCTTGGAGTAACGAAGACATGTCGGGGTTCGACCCACAAGTCGCAATGCACAAGCTTAATATCTTACCTGACGCTAAGCCTGTTAAGCAGCAACAACAATGCTTTCGTCCCAATATTATGGACGCTATTGACAAAGAAGTAGATAAACTCCTGGGATGCGGGTTTATTCACGAAGAGCAACATCCGGAGTGGGTAGCCAACATCGTCCCCGTCACCAAAAAGAACGAAAAGATCTGGGTCTGCATTAACTTCCGGAACCTCAACTCGGCTTTCCCGGAGGATGAGTTTCCCCTTCCGATCACCGTCATAATGATCGATAATACATGTGTCTTCGAGCGCACGTCCTTCATGGACGGGTACTCGGGCTACAACCAAATGAAGATGTTCCTAGACGACGAAAAGCACACGTCGTTCAGGACTCCGAAGGGGGTTTACTGCTACATAGTAATGCCCTTTGGCCCAAAGAATGCAGATGCCACATACCAAAGAGCTATCAGCACCATCTTCTGCCAGCACATCCACAAAACAGTCGAATGCTATGTTGACAATATCGCCGTTAAGAGCCATCTTCGAGGCGATCACCTACAAGATCTGAAGACAGTCTTCGATCTCATGCGGGCACATCAGCTCAAAATGAACCTCGCTAAATCCTTCCTTGGGGTTTCCACTGGAAAGTTCTTGGGCTTCATTATCACATCAAAAGGCATCCATGTCGACTCCGAGAAGACTAAAGCCATCCTTGACATGGACCCTCCGAAGACCCTTAGAGAACTTTGAGGCCTACAGGGACGTCTCGCATACATCCGAAGGTTTATCGCGAACCTTTCCGGGAAATGCCAGCCCTTCACCAAGCTCATGAAGAAGGGAGTCTCCTATATCTGGACGAAAGAATGTCAGAAAGCTTTCGACAATATCAAAGCTTATCTGACGAGCCCCCCAATTTTGGTGGCACCCGTCGCAGGCAAACCATTTCTACTCTATGTTCGTGCAATGGACCATTCCCTTGGCAGTTTTTTGGCCCATAACAATGATGCGGGCCACGAGCAAGCCATCTACTACCTCAATAGGACAATGATCGGGGCCGAACACTGGTACAACCCTATCGAAAAGGAGTATCTAGCTCTGGTGTTCGCCATCCAGAAGACTTGCTATTATGTCTCGGGACAGATAATTCACGTCTTCTCCCGAGTCAATCCGCTCAGAGTTCTCATGACAAAGAGGGAGCGCTAAATTCCCGATTAGCTACTTGGGTGATAGTATTGATACCATATGACATGGTATTCGTCCCGTAAAAGGCTGTCAAGGGCCAAGCACTGGCCGACTTCTTAGTCGCGTACCCAATTCCAGAATCGTCTAGACTCTATAAAGACATTCCAGATGAAGTGCGAGAATCAAACATTACCGAAGAGAACCCCGTTTGGCGGATGTTCTTCGACGGTGCTTCAAGAACAGTCCCCAAAGGCCAGATCATCGCAGGAGTAGGGAAAGTCCTGATCTCTCCCAACAAGTTGATCATCCAGCATGCATATTCCCTTTCAGAGGCGTGCTCCAACAATGTTGCAGAGTACAATGCCCTAATTATGAGACCCCAGTTAGCAAAATAGCCGAGGGTAGAATACCTCGAGTCTTTTGGCAACTCGAAGCTTGTCGTCAATCAAGTTCGAGAACAATACGAGGTTCGTCATAAAGACCTGATCTCTTATCACAAAGCAGCGTTGGATATCATCTCAACCTTCGCTGAATTCTTCATAGAACATGTGCCTCGGCTATAAAACTTAGAAGCTGATGCTCTGGCAGGCCTCGCTGCCTCATTAGTAGCACCGGTCGGCATGCAACACTTTATTGCAGTGGTGGGCCGAGATTTGGCATGCCCCAGAAATAATCTATGTATGCGGACAACTTATGTCATAGATATAAACACCAGCATCAACGTCAAAGACTGGAGGTCCGTTCATCAATTTTGTCATCGACGGAATCCTCCCGGGGGACCCAAGAGAAGCAGTCTCAGTCAGAAGGTGCTCGCTCTGGTTTTATTACGATACGGCCACTAAAATGCTGTACCGACGCTCCTACGGTGGACTTCTCCTCCGATGTCTATCAAACAAAGAAGCAGTAGAAGCTCTTCGAGAAGCTCATGACGGAACATGCGAGCCCATCAACCAGGTCCTAAACTACATGATCGACTTTGACGTATGGACTATTACTGGCCCATCATGATGGCCGATGCTGTCGAGTATGCAAAGAAATTTTGTGCTTGCCAGCTATACGCGAACTTCATCCATGGACTGTCGGAACCTCTATACCCTACGGTCGCCACCTGGCCCTTCAAAGCCCGGGGTATGGGCATAGTGGGACCAATCACCCCTCCCTCATCCAGGGGATACCGCTTTATCCTAGCAATCATCGATTACTTCTCTAAATGGACAGAAGCAGTACCATTGATAGAGGTAAAAAGCTCAAAGGTGATCAGCTTCATCAAGCATCAAATTATCTACCATTTTGGGTTGCCCCGAAGGATCATCCACGACAACGGTCCACAATTCATCAGCCATGAGTTCAGTAGATTCTGTAACAAGAATCATATTCAGAATGTGGCATCAACCGCCTACAATCTGACAACAAACGGATTGGCTGAAGCTTTTAATAAAACCATCATCAAGCTACCCAAAAAGGTCGTGTCATCCAACAAGTACGACTAGGACGAGAAGCTCGATGAATACCTTTGGGCCTATCGCACGATGGTACGAACCTCGACGGGTAAGACACCATTCTCTTTGGTCTATGGATGCGAAGCAGTACTGCCTCTAGAGGTCCAGATACCCTCACTCCGAGTGGAAATCACGAACTAGCTGACGAAAGAAGACAATCAACGTTGCCGTCTGCAAGAGTTGGAAGCGTTGGATGAAAAACGTCTCTTGGCTCAACAGCGCATCGAACTTTATCAAGCCCGTATTTCACAGGCTTTTAACAGAAAAGTCAAACAGAGGACCTTCCAAGTAGGCGACCTAGTTCTGGCAGTCAGGAGACCAATGGTGATGAATCATAAGATACCGATAAAGTTTAAACCCAAATAGGAAGGAACCTTCATCATAGACACGCTATACTCAAATGGTGCTTACCATCTCGCTCAACCTAATGGAGACTTATTCATGATGCCCATCAACGGCAAGTTCCTAAAGAAGTACTATTCTTGACATCCTTCAAAATAGACTTCCTTCTCCCCAGCAAAAGAATTTGTGAACTTGATAAACCAAGTTCTCTCCCCTTCCTTGACAATCATATGCTTCTGAAGCTAGTTGTTCCATTACATCTTTTCCCTAGTAGGAGAACAACCATGTGCACATGACCTCTGAGCTACTTTACTACACCACACAAAGCAGAATTCTACACTACGTAGGATTATACTTATTACTATGTTTACCACGTCCACATTACCTCTGAGTAAACATCCCGTACAACAACCCCCGCGTTGTTGCGCATCAAGTCATAGAACACCCACGTCCATATCACCTCTGAGTTGTTCTATGTATCTTTACCAAATTCATTCCTACCACGTCCATATTACCTCTGAGTAGGAAAGCTCTACAATTAACCCATATTTACCGCGTCCATATTACCTCTGAGTGAATATGTAGATTTTCTTCATGGGCAACTTATTATCTGTACCTAGAAACTAAGGTGCACAAAAGATAATAAGTCTACCAAAAGTCACAGAAAATGAACAAAGCAAAAAATTCTTTATTTTCTTCATCCAATAAGGATTACGTCAGCGTTGGAGAGAAGCAAAAGGAAAGTACATCTTCAGATATCAAAGAAAAGCAAAAGATAGACAGAAACACTAAGACAAAATAGGGACATTGACTTTATTCATATTCCCAGAAACAGCAAGTACAAGGCAACCTACGAATCCATACAGCCAGGGATCACAGTTGCGCTGAGGCATGAACCATTCTCTCAGCTACTTCGCATATGAAGGCTCTATTTGATTCAGATCCTTGGCAGGGGCAGGAGGGTCAGAACTCCCGATGCTACTACTCTCTGACGGTGGCTCCTCCTTAACTTCTACCTTGGGAGTAACCTCCTCCTTGATGGTCACCGGTTCTTTCTTGACTTCAACCTTGCGAGTAACCTCATCCCTGATGGTCACCGATTCTTCCTTGACTTCAACCTTCGGTATCTTTTCCTCCTTAATAGTCATCGGCTCTTGTTTGACGAGAGGATGCAGTATCTCTTCCTTCGTGACAGCCTCTACCTTCGGCATGGATACTGCAACAGGAATCAAAGAAAAGTTAGCAAAAGACTTAGAAGCTCAAAACAAGCATCTAAGGTACATCAACAATCTGGCGTATCAACTGGGTCGAAACACATGCTCAAAGATAGAATCACCCCAAAGGCGCACACATAGGACCGAGGCCCAGGTGCATTTGAAAAGAAGCTTCGGCGCATCATCATGACCTAAGTCCATGCGTGTCAACAAAAGAAGCTTCGGCACATCATCAGGACCTAAGTCCATGCACGTTAGCAAAAGAAGCTTTGGCACATCATCAGGACCTAAGTCCATGCGCGTCAGCAGAAGATGCTTCGGCGAATCATCCTGACCTAAGTCAATGCGCATCAGCAAATGGAGCATCGGCGCATCATCTAGACCTAAGCCCATGCGCGTCAGCAAAAGAAGCTTCGGCGCATCATCATGCAAATGTCCATGCACGTCAGTAATGGGAAGCCTATGCGTGTCAATGGGGATGTGACTATTTTCAGTGACACCCACGCACCCCAACGGTGTTGCAACGCAGTGAAAACACCAAGGCAGAGGATCACGCATCGATCATCGTCGGTAGAACGTCGACGGGCATCGCTGCGACGATGGGAATGTCCTCCACGTCGACCTCCATAGGTTCCTTGTCCTTTCTCCTTCCTCGGCCAACACTGCCGCGGGGAGTCTTAGGAGCCATCACTCTAAAGAAGCTAGGATTTTCGAAAGACTCTAGAGGAACAAGGAGAATGAGAAAATAAAAGTATAAGACTCTCTCTCTCCCTCAAAGATGCCTATTTATAGGCATGATGTAAACCCCCACATTTTTATATTATTTATTTTAGTATTTTATTTATTTTTCCTATATCTATCTCTAAATTTATTTATTAGTTGTTTTGCTAATGCATGCATTTATACATATATAGATGTTTGTGTTTGTACATTATAATGTCATAAGTAGTCTACAGTATAATTTAGAATTTTAGATATTTTTATATTTTTTTAGAATTTTTTTGTCATTTTCTAAGCTAGTTTATTTATTTTGTAAGGATTCATATATAAATGTGTATATATATATATATATATATATATATATATATATATATATATATATATATATATATATATATATATATATATATATATATATATATATGTTATTGGTAAAAAAATATAATTGAACTACTGTTCACCAAATGGTGAACAGTTTTTATGTAATCCCAACCCCCTTCTCTTTTGTAAACCAGCGGACATAGTGAGATCCAGGAATGGAAACACACAAATTCTTTTGGCCAATCTTATAAAAAATTCGAGATTAATCCCGATTAGATTCCCCCCAATCTAATCAACCTAACCCACGATTAATACATATGTGCTGCGGAAAGCAAATCCAAAGAGAAATAGGATTTAAACCTATAAAGCAACCCGCGGCCGAACCTAGGAATCTTCAAATTTTCATCAAAAACCTAGCAACCTTCGACACAGAGCAACCCTAGGCTGCTCACACACCTGCCCCGCAGCCTGCACGTTGACGACCTCGCCAACGATCGTCGGAGAAGCCGGGTTCTGCGTGCGAACACAGCCATCTCCGCTGCAGTCTTCAACCACAAGGTACCCACTTCATGTATAATTTTATTCATATATACTCAATCGATTTCACTTCTACAAAGTATTTTAGAAAGCCCTTATATCCCTCTGCAAACTCCTAAAAAAACAAATTTTCTATAACCCCCTAGGTTGTTCGATAACTAAACTCAAAGTCGAGCAAAAACTTGCTCAAGAACATAGTTAAGATTTAGTCCCAACCCCTTGTTTGGAAGGCAAATTTTGTACCGGCCATTGGGCTTTGTCAAAAAGTAATTAAACACGGCTGTAGACAACATATAGGGGATCAAAACCCTTCTGGTGAAAAACCATGTTTAAAGATCATGAAAACCATGTTTAAAATTATAAAGTTTTAGAGATTCTTTCTGATACGGCATGCGTCCCGACAAACCGGGCGACGTAGTCGCGCACTATATGCATCGAAAGGCGCGTATGGATGTTGTCAACGTGAGAGAACTGACAGAACTCGATTTTGCTGCACGTGCACGATGAAATCAGTGCGTACCCGTCAAGATACCCCCGTATCGACGTTTTGCAAAATTGACCACAACTTTGTGTATATTTGTCGAATCGAGACGAAACTTACGCAAGCAGGACCGTATCGAAATTTTGGTCCTGTGTACCAAGTTTTGTCCGAATATTAGAAGGTCGATCGGAACGCCTATTTAGCGGGTCCGCGACCCGATCCAACGGGCAAAATTATATAAGGCCTGCCGGAATTCAACTTTGGACATACGGTTGGATTCGTCTCCTCAAACCGAATTCGTAGACATGTAGTTTGATGATTTTAGAAACCTTAGATACTGGCACACATTTCAGAGCAAAGTGGGTCTAACGGTGGTCATCGTTTTGACCAAAAATTACGATTTTGCCCTGTTCCAAAATTTGACTTTCGGACAGACATTTTCTAGAGATATCATTTACACCGAAAAAGTTTTTGATGCTTGTTTTAGCATTCGGAGTCATCTGTGAATTGTGAGTTTTTGGTGCCGCCGCTTGCGACTATTGGATTGCCTTCCTCGCACCACAGGCAAGTATACCTTGCCATAGATTCCGATTGTGCTCATTTATTTTCAGTTTATTTTATTATTGCATATTTCTTTTTCTTATTTGTCAATTTGTTTATATTGTGCGTCCAAGTCACACTTGGGTGCAGGTGACTAGATTTAGTCATTTTCATTATTTTATATTTTATTATGCATATCGACCTAGTGTTAGACGACCACCTTATGAGTGTGGGATATTTTCATATCCCCTATAGCCATGACACATGTGTATCACGTGATGAGTGAGTTTATATAAGACACAGACCTGCATACTAGACTGGCCATCGATATGTATGGGTCGTACGACGGATAGGAGGTAACTGCTAATAGCGTGTCGATTTAGAAGCCATAGCAGTTGCCAACTGGATAGGTTGTGGATACATCTTGGACAGGAGCATTGGAGGGAGGGGACAGCTACTAGCGTAGGGGCTACATTTATATTTTTACGCACATTTGTGGGCCGATAGTGACTCGTATGTGCGCTACTTTCTGTCCCTGGCCGATAGCGACTCGGATGAGAGCTACTTACTGCCACTCTTTATTTACTCTGCTGATCCAACAGACCGTGCGTAGAATGTTGTCCTCAAAGTGCATCTCACATAGACGGGTAGGAGAACCTGTAGTGTCATAGTTGCATATTTACATATTCAGTTATTTCGGCATGTTTTTCTGTATCTTGTTACGTCCCTCTGAGGACCTGGTGATCTCTCCAGGATTAGACGAGCAGGATTATCCCCAGGAGTACGGAGCAGCTTTGGATCCTTCTTACATCGTTGACGAGATGTCTTTCTCTGATACTTAGTTTTTCTTTATTATCTGAGACTATGTAGTTGACATCTTTTATCATGATCTTTCTGTTTTGAGGAGGATGGACTCTATTTAGTTGAGACTATTTTTCATAGCTATTTGGAGTGGGTATGTCCACCCGGCTATCTCTTTGACTTCTTTTATTTATTGAGACTTATTATATTTCTGTGTTGAGCTGTGGATGAGATATAGTTATTTATATTGTGAGTTATCATGTTATATTATTTACAGCTTATGTACAAATACGAGGATATCACATATTGGTGTATTCTTCATATATGTGCAACGGGCATGTTGACGTACTTAGTCTAATATATTTTGGGACTGGGGCGTTACATGTTTTTGTGGTGGCCCATGCAGGTCTCTATAATATTGTTGGCTTACACGACTGTGCCCAATAAGCCTGTATATAGGAGTAGGATATAGAATCTCATCCACTTATTAATGCCTTCCCTGATCTTTTCTCAACTTCTCGTTTGACTGCTTGATTACATCCAGTTGGATTTTGTTCTAACCAAAACTCTAATTTTCGTGCTAATATAGGATGAATCTTCATAGTGGATGCGCTACCCCTCTTGCCATTACTGATGGGAGCTCAACAACTCAAGAGGGACCAGTGGGTCAGCCACCCCTAGCCATGTCCCCTACCACTCCAGCACCATCCGGACCAGCCTTGCAGCCTATGATGACACCACCCACTACTCAGCAGCAAGCCCGGGTGTAAAACAACTAATTTTCTACTATAAATTTTTTAATAAATTGGATATTGATTTTTTTACTTCGTATTCGTATGTCACGTGCGAAGTTGTATTTGCCGTATTGTACGTCGTATGCATGTTTACGTTTGTATTTGCTCGTCGATTGCGAATATGTACGAGGTACGTATTTTCAGAAAATATTTTATTTATAGATTTCATTTTTATGGAAACTTAGTTTCAAAATAAATTATATGATAAATATACTTTTGTCTAAGTTGTCAAAAGAATTACATCGAGTTTTTATATATATTAAAAATAGTAATAAAAAGATTATTCTAAGTATTTGCGTACATGATTCATGAATTTAATTCATGAATATATTTTAAATTCCTAGTTTTTAAAATTATTATTTTATCAATTTATACAAGTTATAAAAAGTCTTTCTAAATTTGTTTATTATGAATTAAATCAAAAAATAATTTTTTGGATAATTTTAAATTATTTTTTAATTAAAGATTATCTAGTAATACATATATTGGAAAGATATATTTTTGTGGTTTTAAAAAGTAAATTAAATTAAGGAGGTAAATTATCAATGGGGATTTAAACAATCCTAGTACATATCCAACCAGGGGTACTCACCTCCTATATAAGGATAGCCCATTGTTTCTTTTCCACAGAATTTCCACCAACCAATATCCATAACTCGTGCATCGTGTTTGTGCCCGTTCCCATCCACTAAATCTTTTCTTCTACAAATACAATAAATCCGTACCGCCAGACAATCCCGGACGTTCCAACCATGTCGTGTCGGACATTCCCCGACACGATGATACCAACCACCATAACGGACAATGCTCTGTCTCCTCCTTCCTCCTCTACCATATCCGCAGCCCTGCTCCGACACTCATCGTCACCCCACAAACCTCAACACTAGCACGGCCATAGCCGACCCCATCGCCACCAACAGCCATCCCAGTATCCCGACTTCTTCCGACCAAAGACCTCAACCACCACCATCTTCACCACCATTAACACCATCATTATGGCCACAATCTTCACCACCATTAACACCATCACCGTCCGTCACCAACATCACCACTATCGATGGCACCTCTCCGACTTTACGGAACCGCCCGCCACCATCATCCTCACCACCATCACCACACAGAGTGGAAAAAGGAAGGAAACGTCGAACCTGAGCCGGCTGAGTCGCCGCCACAACCACGGTAAGCGAATCACCGCCGCCGGAGCACACTTCCGTAAGCTGACGATGCCCCGTCGTGAGCCCCTCTCACCCACACGCGCTCTTGTAACTGGCCGTCGTGCCGAGTCGGTTCCTTCACCTCTCCTCCGGCTTCTAGCTGCCTCCTCCGCCGCGGTGCGCCCTGGCGCACCTCCGTTTGGAAAGACCCGCTCCCTTTCTCCATCCCCCTTTCCCTCTGAGCTTTTTTCCCTCTCCAATAATAAACTTCCTTCTCTCTCCTTATTACTCCATTACTTCCTTTTATGTCATTAATTTTGTTTTGTTACATGGTGTCTCTCAGAGAGGAGCGAGCAGTGTGTTGTTTCTTTTTTTTAGATGTTGTCGTTGTTGTTTTTTGTTCCTTTTTGTGTATTGTTATACTTTTTCTTTTCTCAGTCTTATTTAATAGTATCAGTTTCCCTATATTTTTATTATATGTATATTATTATTATTAAAATTATTAGTTATACAGTATGGTCCAGGTAAGATAATTAATAAACTTTATATATTATGGTTCTTTATTATAGTGGTAGTATTAGCACAATTATTTATACTAATTATTTTATTAACTAAATAGTTTACGAAAAGCTATTTTGAAGAAAAGATATTAGGGGACTGTGATATTACCACAAAAATTTCTACCTATTTAAAGTAAATTATAGTTTTACAAAAGACGGGTCTTAGCCTTACCTAAGTTTCTAGATTTTTGTATTTTAAAAATATATATTTCGATCAAAAATATTATATTTACACTTAGAGTTTTAGTCTAGATGATTTTTTTAGATTCAATATCTACATAGAATAATAAGAATATAGTTTTAAAAAATAAATTAAATATTTTCAAAATAGTCTATGGGTGTATTACAATAGTTCTCTTCAATTTTCATCAGTTATCGTGTCTAATAATACACTCATACTTTCTCGTGAATTTGGACCCATTCCCAGCAATCATAGCTTTTGGACAAATCGGTACATGGCAGACCATCGCACCACACCAGGCGACACACCAGACAAGATACCTTGCCATAATATGTAAAATCCCTATTTTTTAATTATTTTTTTAGACTTAAAAATGAATTTATATAATTTATGGTTTTATTTATTTTTAAAAAAACCTTAGCCACTGTTGAATTTTGTAACACAAGACTACCATGAATTTTGGCACGGAAAATGTAGCAGTGTGCCTTGACTACATTAGCCATGCCGGGGGAAGCCAAGCCATGGTGATAACCGAACTAGGAAAACCAGACAGAGTTGTGCATTAACTTATTTAAATTATTTTAATTAAAATTATTTTTAATATTGATTTTTTGATGACCCAGGTTGTCCAATTCAGCCCGAACTGGGCCCGAACCAAATTTTAGCCCATGTAAGCAGGTAGTGTGACCAAATGTGGCCATGTAGACATATTTTATGTACGAAAAAATATATTCTAAATTATTTTAGAATTTTATGCACAATTCCTAATTGTTTAATTATATGTACAATTATTGGTATTTTATTAAATAATATATTTACAAGATTGTAGATTTTTCTGGACCCGGATAAGGGTATGTGGTATTGGTTCACCCACTGGGACGATTTTAATTTATTGTTATTAAATTTATTTTATGAATATTTAATAAACATGCCTATTCTATTAAGACATTATTATTTTATCGTTGATTTATTGGGATTGAATTATATATATATATATATATTTATTATATATATATTATATAGATATATATATATATATTATTATATATATAATTATATATATATATGTTTAAATATATAAATATTGGATATGTGTCATTTAATTGTTATGGATTTTAAAAGATTATGGTGATATACATATACATACATAATATATATATATATTATTATATATTATATAATATATATATATATATATATATAGTATATAGATTTAAAAAGATTTTTAAAAGGATTTAGATAAGAAAAGAAAAGGAAAAAGAAAAAAAAATACTCCACCCACCCACATAAGTGGGCGGGCCCCCACCCTCTCAATTGGTTGCTGCGTACAGCAGCAACCTTATTTCCGCGAGCAAGCCGAGCAAGTGGGTCCACAACTTATTACAAAGTGTATTAGTATTAGGTTTTGTCCCAAGTTATTATAAATATAACTTTTTCCACAAGCCTCGAAACCCTAATCTTCCAAAACAAAAGTCGAGGCTGATTATACCCTCTTCGCCTACGAATTCGTTTCACCAGCGACGGAGCTTTGTGCACGACGAATGGAGCATCGGAAGTCAGTCCCGCGTCACCCACGGAGCAGTTTTCCCACTCAAGGTACCCTACTTCCCTACGACGTAACTTTTTACTTACAGCACCGATTTTCGATCCGTAAGATTTTCTGGAAAGTAGACTTGATCCTCTTCGCGATCCTCCAGGTGGATTTCGAAAACAACCCATTAACTTGCTCGAAAAATCGAGACGAAGTTGACCAAAAATCTGTTTTCTGTAATATTGAAAACTGTTTCAAAACACCAACTTGTCGGCCACTTTTCTCGCTGTCCATTAAACTTTCATAGAAACTAATTGAAGTCAGTCAAAGACAACCTAATCGAGATTGTAACACAATTTTTGGATTCACTTTTCATCTAGTATGTAGAAAGTTACACGTTGTTAAAGTTTCACGAAAAATTATAAATTCTGTTTTCAAAAGAGTGGAAAAACACCCGATACGACGTGCGCCCCGACAAACCGGGCGACGTGCTCGCACACTATACGCATTGAAAGGCGCGTATGGATGTTGTCGACGTGTGGGAACTAACGGAATCCGATTTTATTGCATGTGCGCGACGAAATCAGTTCGTATCCGTCGAGATATCCGTATCGACCCTTTGCAAATTAAGTCACAACTTTGTGCACACTCATCATATCGCGATGAAACTTGCGCCATTGGACTCGAAATATTTTTCTAGTCCTGTGAGCCAAGTTTGGTCCGATTCTGAGACCGTTGATCGGGACGCTATTTTGGCGGGCCCACAATCCTACTCAACGGGCGATTTTGTGCGCGGCCCACCGGAATCCAAAATTGGACATACCGTTGGGTTCGTCTCATCAAAATAAATTTGTAGACATGTAGTTTGACGACTTTAGAGACCGTAGATATTGGCATGCATTCGGTGCAAAGCGGGTCCAACGGCGGACATCGTTTTGACCCAAATTATGATTTAACCCCTGTTCCAGAATTTAACTTTGGACAGGCGTTTTCTAGGCATATCTTTTATTCCAAACTCGTTCGTGATGTTTGTTGTAGCATCCGGAGTCATCTGCGGGATTTGGCTTTTCTTGCTCCGTTTACTTGTCTGTTCGAGCTACTGGATTATTCTCTTTTGCACATAACCTCAGGCAAGATACCTTGCCATTATACTGTTTATTTTTAGTTTGTATTTTATTACATATCACATTATTTATTCTTGATTTACTGCCTGCTCAGTGATATTAGATGTACTTTGTTATTTATCCTTTGATTGCATATGGACCTAGAGTTAAGGGACTACCATTATAGTGTATGCATATACCTTGACACAGTTGTACCACAAGGATGTGTGAGATGAGTAGCATGTAGAGGTTCTTGCGTGTGGGCTGATCCCCCATGTGCATGCGTTAGGGCTAACTGCTATTAGAGGCGTGTTAGGAGACTTAGCAGTTAGTAGAGGTACATGGTTGTGGATACGACTTGACAGGTACATTGGGGGGGAGAACATTTCCTTGTCGTATGGACTTCGATTGCACTTCCCTTGTAACCCGGAAGCTCCACTGGAGATACGGGTATGAGCCTCTCAGGTTGGCCACTGTCGTTTTTGAACGTCATGCGCTTAGGTCACTGGTGCCCAAGTGGAGACTATACCAGATCCCATTTACAGCCAGGGCTCATGCGACGAAAGGTTTGTTCTTAACTGCATGTTCACTTTAGTATGGTTAGATTACCTTATTGTTGTCTTGTCACTTACTATTGTTTGTGGCATATTTTATATTCAGTATTTATATGGCATGTTTATTGTATCTTGTTACGTCCCTCTGAGGACCTGGTTATCTCTCCAGGTGTGTGCTTCTGTGTTAGTTGCAGGTGTTCTAGTCAAGGACGTGATCTTCTCCATCCTTTCGAAGATAATTGCACTTGGCTAGTCTTGTTATTTCATCTATTCCTTCTTGTACCTTTTATTTGGAATAGTTGGTAGTGGACTTTGTCTCCGCCCAACGTATTGTACCAAGACTTATTACAGTTGATTATATGATAACTTTTATTCTTCATTTGTGGATGAGATTAGATTACTCTTGGTTTACTGCATTTTACAGCTTATGTATCCATACGAGGTTTCCATATATTGGAGTATACTTTGTATGTATGCAGCTGGCATGGATACGTACCTAGTCCTAAGTATTTTGGGACTGGGACATTACATGTGTTTTGTGGTGGCCCATGCAGGTCGAGTTTGTCACTTCGGTTACGTAATTGTACCGATGTGAGCCTGCAACATAGGATTAGAATCTAGGAACCTCATCTATACAGCTTGACCTCTTCCCTTGGCTTCAAATTCTGAACTCTTGTTCGACCTCCTTGAATTGCATCTTGCTTGATTCCTTTCTACCGTCGATTCTTATTTTCGTGCTTAGTATCAACTAGGAAGATGACTACATTAGTATATGCACATAGGTCACACATATGGCTAGAATGGTTATATTGGCAATTGGAATACATTCAAGTCTCTAATTTAGTTAAAAAGGTTTTTTTTGTGATTTAATGATTAGTCATTTGTAAATTAGAATATTGCCACGGAAAGTTTAATCTTGAGATTTCTAAATAGTAAACACCATAGGATTGATACTGCAGGAAGGAGAAAAAAAAATATAGCTAGAATTTTTATACCATTGATTTAAGAAATTGATTGGATTTTTGAGTTTTGATATTTATGAATTATGGGGTTATAGCTATACATCTTTGAACAAATATAAAATTTATTGATTTTTGAGTTTTGATGTTTATGATTTATTGGATTATGGTTATACACCTTTGCACGATTATAAATTTGGTTTGAAAATGATCTTAGCTTTTAAAAATGGCCGTAGGAATTATTTAAATTGAGTTGTACAACTTGCGATTTTCGTGTTTAGTAAATTTGAATTTTAAGTGGAAGTAATGATGGTAAATTTTGGTTTACAATAATTGAAAACGATTTTGAGAATTTTTCTTTATTTTAAATTGTGTCCTATGATTGAGGATTTACAAATCTATTTAGATTTTTGGTTAAAAAAATAAATAAAAGATTTTGACTGGTAAGATTATTTAAAAATTTAGTTTAATGTGGGGTTGCTAATATTAAATTTTTATTTATTTTTTTGGAGAATTTCGAAGGATGTGATGGAAAGTTATTTTGATCGATTAAAGAAAGTTACCATTTAAAAGTTGTGATTTTGTTGGAATAACTTAGCATGAATAGAAGTTAAAATTAATGAGAGCATTGAACGTAATTTTTGAGATTGCTTTTAATATGCTAAGACTTTTATTATGAGTTATTTGAAAATTTTAGAGTGTTAAATTTTTGATTGATTGTGAAATTTTTATGGATTCGTAAATTATGAATGCTTGAGTTAAATAGTTGAATTTAAACGTTAATTTTGGAAAGGGTTAGTAGTAACGTGATAAAATTTTGCTTTGAGATTTATGAGAGTGATTTAAATTTTTATTGATGAATTTGAACGGATTGGAGTGAATACAAATTTTGGTGATTTATTTTTGAAAGTTTATTTTTGAAACTTTTTTTTGGAGGAAACTCGAGTTGAAATTTAATGGTAGGCCCCAAGATAACCCTACTGAGTATTCCACACTAATTGCCATGTCACTCATGACCATGATGGAATATACACAAGTGTTGTTAGTCATCTACCTAGCTATGTGACTGTATTTCCACCTTGGCTTACTCGACCTTCCTTCAATTCTAGATCTTTTAATTGCGACCTTCTAACCCACTTGCATTTTGAATAATGATCTAATGGTTCCTTAACTGTATTCATCTAGAAGACTATATTCCCCCTAGAACTGTGTTCCTAAATTATTTACTGGATTTTTTTAATTTATTGCATGCTTTAACTTGATCTTCTTGATTTTTGTGCATTAATTATCACCTCATGAACTCTCACTTTCTATTTTAGATATTTTGGCATCCCTTACCATGACTTTGATATTTGGAGCACAACACTAGACTTTTCCTTCCAACAAATTTCAAATGTAAGACCTAGACAAGTCCACCTTCATGTAGATATATCATGTTCCACTAAAACTCGTCTCCTTGTACTCTATTTTCTTAATATGACTTAACCAAAACCTCTACCATGATACCAAGATACTTTCGGACTTGAATTAAGGATCCAACCTTGACTAAATTCTTTCGACCCAATATGTGATTGTGTTCTATTTGTCTCCTTAAAATGCCTAACTTGTACTTTGTCTTGATTGCTTGACCTGTTGTCCCACCACACTATTAGCTTAACTCTTGTAAGTTGGGTAGAATACCTCACGGCCCAACAAAGCCTTTGTCCTTGTGACCTATGTTGATAAGTTTACTCAGACTAGAAATTCAGAGGACCCTAAACTTATATAGGCAACCAAGCCATAAATGAAGAAATACTAGAACCACTGTATAGGCCCACACTTCGGTTGAGCCTTGATTTTAAAAGATCTTAGACTATATAAAATTTCCTTCATCATTACCTCCCTTACTCATATTTAGACAATCTCATGCTGCTAAATTAGCTTCAGTTTTGCAAGCTTATTCTTTTTGAGCTTGATCATGACATATTTTATTGGGTGCACCCACTAACATATTGTCTAATCAGAACCGGTGCATTATGGTCTGATCAACCTATTGCACTTTGGTTCGCTTATCGCATATTATTCTACGTGGATGGAGACATAGTAAACCTGCCTTAGAGTCTCTCCCGCGACAGCTTTGACAACTCTCATTTGAATTATTTTCGTCGCCTATGAACCTCGTATTTTGTACTCAATAGCATCGCCTTTGAACACTTTATTGTTGTTGACTTACTTACTTTAGAAAGACCACACACGGTACTTGATAGATAGACCCAAGATATCATCTTTAGTTGCCCTATCAGATATTTATACACAAATGTAGATAGCCACCGACCGACTCATGTGGCTATATCCTCGCCTTTACTACTCCTCATTTCTCAACCCTAGAATTATTATCGTGTCCTTCCAATTGTTCATGAGCACTCGAGAATGATTCTAATCATTCACTTAAATCAAACCCTCGACCAAGACGATTAGTATCCAGTTCTCCTTTAAGGAATCACATTTCCTAAATGTCTAACTTATTCTCTTTGGCCTACTCAATTTCTTACTATTCTCAAAAATTTGATATTCAAAATTTTGTTACCTTCACTAGCAACTCTTATTCAATTCCATAACCATGATATATTTTTGTATATATCGACTCCACAATTTCCTATTGCATGGTGGTGTTGAACGCCGTTTTATCGCCTCCTCCAAAATTTAATTTTATTTTGGTATTGACGAACTCTTCCAATCCCCCCAACCATATCTATCCTATTATTCCTAAATTTCGAGGACGAAATTCTTGTAAGTTGGGTAGGATGTAAAATCCCTATTTTTTAATTATTTTTTTAGACTTAAAAATGAATTTATACAATTTATGGTTTTATTTATTTTTTTTAAAAAACCTTAGCCACTGTTGAATTTTGTAACACAAGACTACCATGAATTTTGGCACGGAAAATGTAGCAGTGTGCCTTGACTACATTAGCCATGCCAGGGGAAGCCTAGCCATGGTGATAACCAAACTAGGAAACTAGACAGAGTTGTGCATTAACTTATTTAAATTATTTAAATTAAATATTATTTTATATATTGATGTTTTGATGACCCGGGTTGTCCAATTCAGCCCGAACTGGGCCCGAACCAAATTTTAGCCCATGTAAGCAGGTAGTGTGACCAAATGTGGCCATGTAGACATATTTTATGTACGTAAAAATTTATTCTAAATTATTTTATAATTTCATGCACAATTCCTAATTGTTTAATTATATGTACAATTATTGGTATTTTTATTAAATAATATATTTACAAGATTGTAGATTTTTCTGGACCCGGATAAGGGTATGCGGTATTGGTTCACCCACTGGGACGATTTTTAATTTATTGTTATTAAATTTATTTTTATGAATATTTAATAAACATGTCTATTCTATTAAGACATTATTATTTTATCGTTGATTTATTGTGAATTGAATGTATATATATATATATATATATATATATATATATATATATATATATATATATATATATATATATATATATATATATATATATTAAATATTGGATATGTGTCATTTAAATTGTTATTGGATTTTAATAGATTATGGTGATATACATACATATATACATATACATATATATATATACTTATATAGATTTAAAAAGATTTTTAAAAGGATTTAGATAAGAAAAGAAAAGGAAAAAAAAAAAATCCACCCACCCACATAAGTGGGCGGGCCCCCCACCCTCTCAATTGGTTGCTGTGTACAGCAGCAACCTTATTTCTGCGAGCAAGCCGAGCAAGTGGGTCCACAACTTATTACAAAGTGTATTAGTATTAGGTTTTGTCCCAAGTTATTATAAATATAACTTTTTCCACAAGCCTCAAAACCCTAATCTTCCAAAACAAAAGTTGAGGTTGATTATACCCTCTTCGCCTACGAATTCGTTTCACCAGTGACGGAGCTTTGTGCGCGACGAACGGAGCATCGGAAGTCAGCCCCGCGTCACCCACGGAGCAGTTTTCCCACTCAAGGTACCCTACTTTCCTACAACGTAACTTTTTACTTATAGCACCGATTTTCGATCCGTAAGATTTTCTGGAAAGTAGACTTGAACCTCTTCGCGATCCTCCAGGTGGATTTCGAAAACAACCCATTAACTTGCTCGAAAAATCGAGACGAAGTTGAACAAAAATCTGTTTTCTGTAATATTGAAAACTGTTTCAAAACACCAACTTGTCGGCCACTTTCTCGCTGTCCATTAAACTTTCATAGAAACTAATTAAAGTCAGTAAAAGACAACGTAACTGAGATTATAACGCACTTTTTGGCTTCACTTTTCATCTAGTATGTAGAAAGTTACACGTGTTAAAGTTTCACGAAAAATTGTAAATTCTGTTTTCAAAAGAGTGGAAAAACACCCGATACGACGTGCGCCCCGACAAACCGGGCGACGTGCTCGTACACTATACGCATCAAAAGGCGCGTATGGATGTTGTCGACGTGTGGGAACTGACGGAACCCGATTTTGTTGCTTGTGCGCGACGAAATCAGTGCGTATCCGTCGAGATACCCCGTATCGACCCATTGCAAATTAAGTCACAACTTTGTGCACACTCATCATATCGCGATAAACTTGCGCCATTGGACTCGAAATATTTTTCTGGTCCTGTGAGCCAAGTTTGGTCCGATTCTGAGACCGTTGATCGGGACGCTATTTTGGCGGGCCCACAATCCCATTCAACGGACGATTTTATGCGCGGCCCACCGAATCCAAAATTGGACATACCATTGGGTTCGTCTCACCAAAATAAATTCGTAGACATGTAGTTTGACGACTTTAGAGACCGTAGATATTGGCACGCATTTCGGTACAAAGCGGATCCAACGGCGGACATCGTTTTGACCCAAAATTATGATTTTGCCCCTGTTCCAGAATTTAACTTTTGGACAGGTGTTTCATAGGCATATCTTTTATTTCAAACTTGTTCGTGATGTTTGTTGCAGCATCCGGAGTCATCTGCGGGATTTGGCTTTTCTTGCTCCGTTTACTTTTCTGTTCGAGCTACTGGATTATTCTCTTTTGCACATAACCTCAGGCAAGATACGTTGCCATTATACTGTTTATTTTTAGTTTGTATTTTATAATATATCACTGTTCATTTATTTCCAGTTCTTGATTTACTATCTGCTCAGTGATATTAGATGTACTTTGTTATTTATCCTTTGATTGCATATGGACCTAGAGTTAAGGGACTACCATTATAGTGTATTGCATATACCTTGACACAGTTGTACCACAAGGATGTGTGAGATGAGTAGCATGTAGAGGTTCTTGCGTGTGGGCTGATCCCCCATGTGCATGCGTTAGGGCTAACTGCTAATAGAGGCATATTAGGAGACTTAGCAGTTAGTAGAGGTACATGGTTGTGGATGCGACTTGACAGGTACATTGGGTGGGGAGAACATTTCCTTGTCGTATGGGCTTCGATTGCACTTCCCTTGTAACCCGGAAGCTCCGCTGGAGATACGGGTATGAGCCTCTCAGGTTGGCCACTGTCGTTTTTGAACGTCATGCGCTTAGGTCACTGGTGCCCAAGTGGAGACTATACCAGATCCCATTTACAGCCAGGGCTCATGCGACGAAAGGTTTGTTCTTAACTGCATGTTTACTTCAGTATGGTTAGATTACCTTATTGTTGTCTTGTCACTTACTATTGTTTGTGGCATATTTATATTCAGTATTTATATGGCATGTTTATTGTATCTTGTTACGTCCCTCTGAGGACCTGGTTATCTCTCCAGGTGTTTGCTTCTGTGTTAGTTGCAGGTGTTCTAGTCAAGAACGTGATCTTCTCCATCCTTTCGAAGATAATTGTACTTGGCTAGTCTTGTTATTTATCTATTCCTTCTTGTACCTTTTATTTGGAATAGTTGGTAGTGGACTTTGTCTCCGTCCAACGTATTGTACCAAGACTTATTACAGTTGATTATATGATATCTTTATTCTTCATTTGTGGATGAGATTAGATTACTCTTGGTTTACTCTATTTTACAGCTTATGTATTCATACGAGGTTTCCATATATTGGAGTATACTTCGTATGTATGCAGCTGGCATGGATACGTACCTAGTCCTAAGTATTTTGGGACTGGAGCGTTACATAATTTACTGTTTATATTCAGTCTGTATTTTTTTAATTGCATATCACTGTTCATTTATTTCTAGCTGTACCATGATTACAGTTCCTGATTTACTGTCTGCTCAGTGATATTAGCTATACTTTATTTATTATCCCTTGATTGCATATGAAATTAGAGTTAAGGGACTACCGTTTGTAGTGTGTCGCATATACCTCGACACAGTTGTACTATGAGATATTTGTGAGATGAGTAGCATATAGCCTCTGGACTTGTGTGTTGGCTGATCACGGTTGTGTATAGGACGTGCGTTAGGTCTAACTGTCAATAGATGTGTGTTAGAAGACTTGACAGTTAGTAGTGTTATATGATCACAGATGCAACATGATAGGAGCATTGGGTGGAAAGAACAGTTCCTTAACGTATGGGCCACATATGCACTTTCCTATTCCTGATCCTGCTGGCCTCTGACATTCGAGGAATGTTATGCTTTGAGATCCCTAGTATCCTGATGGGACCATACCTGAGTTTACTATACGTGTAGCCAGATGCCCATGCGTTGAAAGTTTGTTCTTAACTACATGAACACAGTAGAATGGTTAGGTACCTTATTGATGTCTTATCACTTACTTTTATTTATGGCATATTTATATTCAGTATTTATATGGCATGTTCTTTATGTATCTTGTTACGTCCCTCTGAGGAACAGGTTATCTCTTCAGGTGTGCTTTTTGTGATTTTTCGCACGTGCTCTAGCCAAGGCCATTTCTTCGAGGATGATTACACTTGGATCGTCTTTGCATCGTTCGACAAAATTTCGTTATCATGTATTTCACACTTTTTTGTTGGTTGTGGATTTGTCTCCGCCCAACAACTTGTAAATGCACTACCAAAATATGCTCATTTAGCGATGGAGGTTTAGCGACGGAATTATTCCGTCGGTATTAGCGACGGTTTCGTGGCCGCTCAGCGACTGATTACCGACCACAAATATTTGCCATTTTTATTTTAATTTTAGGGACAGGAAAGGTCGCACATCCGTCGCTAGTGTGTCGGTGTTATAGCGACGGATCTTCGGTCGTCGCCACGTAGTCGTTTATTTGGCGGGAATTGTGTATATAATTGGCGGGACATATCTTCGACTACGTAGCGACGGATATTCTGTCGGATAATCAATAATAGCGACTACCTGGCGACGAATTATTTGTAGTCGCGATTCCGTCGCTAAATGAGCGTTCCAGACTTAAATGAAAAGGCGGGGAGAACTTTTGGCATTCCCCCCAAATTCAATCTCTCTCCTCTCTCTCTCTCTCTCTCTCTGTCTCTCTCTCTCTCGTGCGGCTTCATGAACGGCGACGGCGTCCTCTCCTCTCTCTCTCCCGAAGGTAATCTCCTCTCTTTCTTTCTCTCTCTCTCTCTTTGTGTCGCGGTGTCGACGTAGGGGCAGCGGGGGCGGCGGTCTTGGGGACATTCGGGCTTGGGGCAGGGGCGTCGGGGGCTGGGCGGCTGGCTTGGGGCGGGGGCGTCAGGGGCTGGGCGGTTGGCTTGGGGCGGGGGCGGCGGGCTTGGCGACATTCGGGCTTGGGGCGGGGGCGTCGGGGACTGGGCGGCTGGCTTGGGGCGGGGGCGTCGGGGGCTGGGCGGCTGGCTTGGGGCGGGGGCGTCGGGGCCTGGGCGGCGGGCTTGGGGCGGGGGCGTCGGGGGCTGGGCGGCGGGCTTGGGGCGGGGGCATCGGGGGCTGGGCGGCGGGCTTGGGGCGGGGGCGTCGGGGGCTGGGCGGCGGGCTTGCGGCGGCGGGCTTTGGTCGGGGGCGGCGGGGGACTTTGCTTATCAAATTCATCTAATTTATATATTGGCTAAATAATGTGTTATCCATATTGGGTGTTATCCATTAGTTTGGTGGTGTTTGGATTAGTAAATGTGAATATGGCGTTTGGGTTCATGGTGTATATGTTCACTGTGTCAAGGACAGTGCGAGTTCTTCATCTGCATAAGTCAGTGTTTGGGTTCATGGTCTATACATCTAACTGTGATATACATATATATATGTGTCTATTATAATTAGCATGCAGGACGGCTTGGGGTGTAATGTGTGATTGTAGACATGGTAGGAATTATAGGTAATTAACGCTAGTGTGACTAGACTAAGGTAGTGCTTGCTAGATAATATGGACACTCTAGTATCCTAACCAAGTTAATTTAGACTAGATATTTAGGATATAGCTCCCATATCCTAGAAGTGGACTCTTGCAATTTAGAAATAGATAGATTGACTTAGTTTGGTATCGGTATCGCCTATCGGTATCGGTATCGGTATCGCACTATCGGTCAAGGTTCACAATCATCGGAATCGGTTTAGGACTATTCCTATGAGTATTGGTATCGGCGATATCGGTAGTATCGGCGGTATCATATCGGAGTATCGGACTTTGGTATCGGAAAACAAATAATTATTAATAAATTATTTACATTTAAAAACATATATTTTATACATTTAGGCATAATTTTAAGTATTTCAGCGTTATTTCTTAGTAGTTTTGAAATTATATGAAATAGTAGTCACCCTTACCGATTGGTTTTGCCGAATTGACCGGAACAAAGACCCCCATAGTCGGTATCGGTCAATATTTGGTATCGGTCGGTATCGGATCGGAACATGCCAAACCGTATCGGTATCGGCCGTATCAGATTGGTATCGGCCGATACTTTAAACCATGCTATCGGTATCGAACTATCGGTATCGGTATCGGTATCGCACTATCGGTATCGGTATCGCAGTATCGGTATCGAACTATCGGTATCGAACTATCGGTATCGGTATCGGTATCGCACTATCGGTATCGGTATCGGTATCGCACTATCGGTATCGAACTACTAGTAACAACTGTATTTATATTTTTCTCTTCTCGAGCTAGAATACTAGTGGATCCACCAGTTACATGATTATATACTAATTCTGTTTAGTTTGTCTTACTATACAGATTTTTATATCTAATCTGTGATGGATCGTTATTTCGTTGATCGTACATGGATGTACAAACGACAACACGAGAGCAGAATAGGTGTGAGTGACGATTTTCAGGCAGGCGTGGAAGTGTTTCTTAAGTATGCCATGAGCAAAGCTCAGTTTATGGACGGTAACAAAATCAAGTGTCCATGTCGTAATTGTCGCAATAGACGTTACGAAGAAGTGGTGAGTGTAAGAGATCATTTGACCCGTAAGGGTTTCGTACGTGATTACGACCTGTGGTCATCGCAAGGTGAACTATTTGCCGAAAGACAGGTTGCGAATGCTGCTACTTATGCTTTTGATGATAATGCTGCAGCGGATTTTGTCGTCGATGACGACGAATGCTCCGTTGATTATGGAGACGTGCAGAACCTTGCACGAGATATGGTGTACGACGCGGCAGGGCCTAATTTTGATCTGGAGGATCCTAATCCCGAGGCGAAGGAGTTCTATGATATGTTTCAGGATGCTGAAACTTCTTTATATCCTGGTTGTGATCCACATTCCGTACTGTCAGTGACGATGCGGTTGTTGAACATAAAGTCCGATTTTAACTTGCCACAAACTTGCTATGATCGGATTACACAACTAATGAAGGAGGTGTTACCGAAGGAATCAAAAGAGCTTCCAAAAAACTTCTACAAGTCGAAGATGATGGTCCGACAACTGGGACTGGGGTACGACAAGATAGATTGTTGTCGCAACGGATGCATGTTGTACTACAAGGAGAACGAGGATGTAGAAAGTTGCCGCTTCTGTAATGCGGATCGTTACAAGGAAGTCAGGGGAAAAGGAAAGTCAACTAGAAAACGACGTCCTTACAAGTATATGCATTACTTGTCGATCACGAAGCGCTTGCAGAGGATGTATATGTCTCAGAATACAGCAGAACACATGACGTGGCACAACGAAGAACGCACAAAGGACGATGGAGAATTGTCAAATCCTTCGGATGGAGAGGCGTGGAAATATTTCGATTTTTGCCATCCGAATTTTGCTGCAGAGCCCAGAAATATACGCATGGGGCTATGTTCTGATGGATTCGCCCCTTTCGGGCAGTCGGGATCTCAATACTCCTGCTGGCCGGTCATTCTGACCCCTTACAATCTGCCACCATGGATGTGTATGAAGACTCCTTATATGTTCTTGACAGCTATCATACCGGGTCCCAAAAATCTGACGAAGAATATCGATATATATTTACAGCCGTTGGTGGATGAGCTAAAACAGCTGTGGGAGATCGGCGTCACGACGTATGATATTTACAGGAAACAGAACTTTCAGATGAGAGCTTCACTGATGTGGACAATCAATGATTTTCCCGCATACGGTATGCTGTCGGGATGGAGTACTCACGGCACCCTGTCTTGTCCGATATGCATGCAAAATAGTAAGGCGTTCCGCCTTAAGCATGGAGGAAAAACTTCTTTCTTTGATTGTCATCGTCAATTTCTGCCCGCGAGTCATCCTTGGAGAAAGAACAAGGACGCATTCAGAGCTGGAAAACAAGAATTTTCTCATCCGCCTGCCAGATTGTCAGGATACGATATTTGGGAAGATGTAAAGGATTTTCCCACTGTAATGGAAGATCCATCGAACAATCGTGTCGATGGGTTCGGACAAACCCATAACTGGACCAAACGGAGTATCTTCTGGGACTTGCCTTATTGGAAAGATAATCTTATAAGGCATAATCTTGATGTTATGCATATCGAAAAGAATGTGTTCGATAATGTCTTCAATACCGTCATGGACATTAAAGGAAAGATGAAGGACAATCCAAAAGCAAGACAAGACATTGCTGAGATATGCAAGCGTCCTTATCTGAACTTGATACAAAGGGGAGCTGCTGGACAATTAAGTAAGCCGATAGCACAATACACATTGAGCAAAGAAGATAGATTAATAATCTGCAAGTGGGTATCTACTTTAAGATTTCCCGATGGCTATGTGTCGAATTTGTCTAGATGCGTTGACCTCAATGAACGCAAGCTAACGGGAATGAAGAGTCATGACTGCCACGTGTTTATGGAAAGATTACTGCCCATTGCTTTGAAAGAGTTGTTGCCTTCTGCTGTATGGGTTCCGTTGGCCGAACTATCAATATTTTTTAGGGATATTTGTTCAACTAAGTTGACTGTGCAACACATGGTTGAACTTGAGGAGAAGATTATCTTAACAATTTGCAAGTTGGAGAAAATATTTCCTCCTGGCTTCTTCGACAGCATGAAACATCTACCGATTCATCTAGCATACGAAGCCCGTGTCGGTGCATCTGTTCATTATCGATGGATGTACCCATTTGAAAGGTACATAAATATCGATATAATTTAAGCTGAATTTCTATTTATTTTAAAATTCTTTCTTAATTCTCAAGATAATTTGTCTCTCTAGATACCTACACCATCTAAAGAAGAAAGTTGGCAACAAAGCTCATATAGAGGCTTCGATATGCGAAGCATATCTTATCGAAGAGGTTTCAAACTTCTGCTACATTTATTTCGATACTCATGTTAAAACAAATCGAAATAGACCTCAAAGGAATGACGAGGACGTTGAGGATGGAGGAATATTCAATGTAAGGGGCAAGCCTGTTGGGGCTAGTAAAAGACGGTGGTTGACAGACGACAAGTATGATGCCGCTCACCAATATGTCTTGTTAAACTGTGACATACAAGAAGTGAGAGATTTGGAGAAGTAAGTCAGTACACTTGCACTCGTTATAATCTCGAATTTGATGAAGTAAGTGACTACACTTATATATTCTTATTTTCTCTAATAGTGTATTTAGAGATAAAATCAAAATGAGGAGACCTGATATTACCGATGAGGGACTTCCAAGAGAGGTTGATTGTACATTTCCGTCATGGTTTTGCAAATACATAAGTAACTGTGATTATAATTGAGATTATTAATATATAATCTGAAACATTTAAATTATAAATATTTGTTTACAGGTTTTATTGCCTGAAACAACACTCACTCATGAGAGTGTTCGTTATCTGGCACTGGGACCGAAGAAGCAAATAAAGACTTGGCCAGGCTATGTCGTTAATGGCTTCAGGTTTAAGTCAACTCAGAATGCTATAAATGTCGAATTTATCAATGACGGCATCAATACCAAGGATTCCGGTATTTGCATAAGAGGCACCGTCTATGACGACGAGCCAAACTTTGACTATTATGGAGTGCTTCGGGATATTGTAGATTTACAATATACTGGCCCATATGATATGCATATTGTGATGTTCAAATGTGAGTGGTTCGATATGACACCAAATATAGGTTGGAGAATCGATAAACAATTTGGATTCGTCGATATAAATCATCGCAGGAGATATAGAGGGTCCGATACATTTGCAATAGCAAATCAGGCTGTTCAAGTCTACTATACAAGCTACCCAAGGCGTCGTAGAGATCGATTTGACTGGTGGGCAGTATGCAAGATTAAATCTAGAAATACATTCAACGTTGGAGACCCAGCATACCAAGAGGACCAGATCGAAAAGTCCCAATACTTGGGACAACACTCAGATACAATGGATGTTGAAGATATTGTTGAAGAAAATAGAGGGGAGGAAGAGGTTGATACACAAGACTTAGCTGTCTACCAGGGGAGAAAGACGCGTCTTGTCCCAAATTTTGAGGCAGAAGAAGAAGAAGAAGAAGAAGAAGAAGAAGAAGAAGAAGAAGAAGAAGAAGAAGAATTTGATGGGGATGAGGATACAGATGAAATCGACGATGAAGATAAGGATGAGGATGAGGAGGATGATGATAAAGACGAGGCCGAGGACGAGAACGAAGACGATGATTAGGTTAAATATTGTTGTATAGTAAAAACACTTCCAATTACGTGAATTAAGTTTGACCTCATAAAAGCAATTACATGAATTCATGTTTTTTTCATTCGATTATTTACTTATTGCAGATGGCACTCCTAGTCTTTTTCGTCGCGGCGGCACTCGTCTCCCTACTGGTGGTATGTATATTTTAGTTTATTTTTTTATATCCATTTACACTTTCATATTGTTAATTATGTTTATGTGTTCTATTTACAGGTCATGATGGCTGGCCGTGGTCGTGGTGCTGGTCGTGGTGGTGGTGGTGGTGGT
Organism: Iris pallida; assembly: GCA_029216955.1. NCBI lineage: Eukaryota > Viridiplantae > Streptophyta > Magnoliopsida > Asparagales > Iridaceae > Iris > Iris pallida. Next base: position 18,562,426 of record JANAVB010011999.1, read on the forward strand.
GGTGCGGGTCGTGGTCGTGGTCGTACTGCTGCTGGTGGTCGTGGTCGCATTCAGAGTTCCCGGGATGTGACCCCATCGAGCGAGCCCGACCCGGAGAGTACCCCGAGCACAGACGCATCCCGTCCTCGATCGACCACTTCATCGAGGCATTAGTCCGGATCTGCTAGCGGATCCGATCCGCTATCGGAACCACCAGCAGCGGATCCACCAGGGGATGCCCCAGTTACTGCACAGTGGGCCCCGGAGTACCCCCATACTCGGTTCCATCCGGTTACTGGGGAGTACATACGCGGACCCGCGGATCCTCCGACGGCACCAGAGAGGCCGAGAGGCGAGTTCCGACGAGAGCTATGGCCCGCGGGGACCTCGTAAGTAAATTTAAGTTAATTTATTAAATTTCTGTTATTTATTTAAGTTAATAATCCAGTCGTTTCTTCTTTGCAGGTTTTTTCCGTTTAATGTTGGCAGGGCCCTTGGAGAAATTATCAGGGCTAACTTCCACGGTCCTTACCTCAACTTTACGTCGGTGCCCCCAACCGAGCAGTACGTCTGGCTCGACGAGTTGAGGGTATATATCTATATTTTTTTGGTTAAGTCTATGTGATTCTTTAATCAACCATTTTGTAAATTACGTGATAATTGATTTTCTGTGTTAGAGAACGTACTGGTGGCCCCCCCCATCGCGAGGAGGGGATCCGCAGGACCTACCGAAGCGCATGCTCGAAGAAGATACGGGATATGATTCATGACCTAAAGATGGGGCATACGAGGCCGAATTGGATCCGGCAGGACTATTATGAGGACCTCTTAGGCATGATGGATAACCCTGCATACAAGGAGAAATCGGAGAAGGCGAAGGTGAACCGATCTACCGCGGGCCTTCATACGGGGGGATCAAGGTCTCACGCAGCGACACTTGTAGATCTGGTGAGCAACCGTAAATTTATTTCACTATCGAATTAGGTATTATTAATTAAAGGAGTTAATTAGTTTCTACGCAAATTTCGTATGTAGGCCCAACGGACGGTGAAGGAGGGAAGGGCGCCAGAATCGGTCATCATGCACGACGTCTTCCAGCATACACACAAAAGACGAAAGGACGGGAGCTTCGTCGACGAGAGGGCCAAGAAGACTGATGTAAGTACTTATGTTTATGAGATTAACGTTAGAATTAAAAGTATTCGGACTATAACTTAGGTAAACTTAGGATTCACACTTAACTTAGTGAAACATAGGATTTAGATTACAACTTAGGTAAATCTTATAATATAAACACATTCATTTGATAGGCTGCGTATCGTGAGGCCCTTAGTCGGGCTCAGTTAACTGACACCGAGGATGTCGGTGAAACGACGCCCTTCCGGACGCCCTCTTCTTTGGCCGCTCGGAACGACTTGTTCGTAGATACCGTCGGCGGCTTTAAGAAAGGGTACCTGTACGGAGTCGGCTCCCTAGGGCCATTACATATGGCGACGCAGAGATTTCCACCGGCACCGCCTCCTCCCGTGGCCCGGGCAGACGATGATGTTAGGTCGCAGCTTACGCAGCTGCACGAGGCGGTGTCATCCTTGCGGGAGCAATTTGCCATGCACTTTCCGCATGAGTCTGCTGCTGCCGGGGCGTTTGCTGCTGTCGGTACGTCTGCTGATGGTGCTCGTCCGTCTTCTACTGGTCCGTCGACTGCAGGTGTCGGTCCGTCTTCCGTGGGCCACCTTTCTTTCAACCCTGAAGCCCCTGTGCTACCGCCTACGGCTGTGACGGCACTCCTGGATCTCATGTCCGCAGAGCAGCTTCGCCGACTTTCGAGCACTGTCTACGACGCCTTGCCTCCGTACCTTGTGGAGGAGTATATGCGTCGGTCTAATACGGGAACGGACAATCGACCTCCTCCTTCTTAAAATGTTGTATTAAGAAAATTTGGATTATTTGTGAGAGCTTTGAACTAATTGTGCTATAATCGGCTTATAGCACCGGATATTATGTTACTCTTTAGGATAATTGATATTTATTTTCTATTAATTTGGTTTGGTCTGTGATTCTTGGATAATTGGTCGTATGTGCATATTTGGTCTATGTGATTCTTGGATAATTGGTGTGCATTATATATTTGGTCTGTGTGATTGTTGGATAATTGGTGTGCATTATATATTGGTTTGGTTTATACATATATTTGTGAACAGGGAAAGTGCTGCCAATTTTTTTTCCCAAAAAATCCAGTTAGCGACGGACTAGTGACCGTTTAGCGACAGATATTCCCAGTTGCCGACGGGTTTTCGACGGATAATCCGTCGCTACCTGGAGTTTTTAAACTGTTTGCAGTCAGTGACGGGTTATCGACGGATCATTCGTCGGCAACGTTCTGGTGGTATAAGCTTCGACGGAACAGCGACGGAAAGGCCGTTGCCAGGGCGACTGATAACCAGCCGCTACTCCGTCGCTGTATCTGGTGACGGATTAGCGGCTGATTATCCGTCGCCATGGTTCTGGAAATGCATGACATTGCCAGAACCATGGCGACGGATAATCAGTCAGCAATCTGTCGCTGTGGCGTCGCGGTAGCGACGGGTCCGCGACTACTATTCCGTCGCCATGGTGCAGGAAATGCTAAGCATTTCCAGAACCTGATCGACGGATAGTCCGTCAGAACACCATCGCAAATCCGTCGTTAAGTACCGACGCATACCGACGGATTAGCGACGGAGCGATACGATCTGATACGCTGTTACGACGGGTTACCGACGGAAATTTACGTCGCTATTTCCTACACAGTTCAATACTTAATAGTTGAAATGGACGGAAATCCGTCGGGAACGTGTCGCTAATGCTTCGTATTGTGACGTCGGAAATCCGTCGCTATTCCGTTGCCGTGACGACAACTTAGCGACGGAACATTATTAGCGACGAGCTGATTGCCGACGGATTATTTTAGCCAAAATCCGTCGGTTATCGGTCGCTAATGGTAATTACCGTCGGTTTAGCGACGGATGTGGCCGTCGCTAAAACGATAAATTTTGGTAGTGATGATAATTCATGAGTTATTATAAAGTCTTTACTCTTTATTTGGAGATGAGATTAGTATCGTAGTTTACTGCATTTTATAGTATATGTATCCATACGATGATTCCATATATTTGAGTATACATCGTATGTATGCAGTTGGTATGACAACGTACTTGGTCCTAAGTATTTTGGGACTAAGGCGTTACATATTTTTGTGGTGGCCCATGCAGATTTGTTTATCATTTCGGTTACGTTCTTTGCCTATGTGAGCCTGCATATAAGATTAGAGTCTAGGATCTCATCCACATACTTGCATCCATCCTTGACTCTAATTTCGAACTCCCGTTTGCCATCCTTGATTTGCATCCTTCTTGAACTCTTTCTACCGTGAATACTTATTTCTTGTGCTTAATTGCGGTTAGGAAGATAACTACACTAGTATATGCTCATAGGGCAAACACATGGCTAAAAGGATTACATTTATAATTAGTCTGCATTGAGGTCCTATCATGAGTTATAAAGACATTTATTACTTTAAGGATCAAAGAACCCTATCTTCCTAAAGGTATGATCTTGTAAGAGGTATTAGTTGATTCGAAGTTGGGTAGTAGCGATTACCGACTATGAAGGATAATTAGAATTTTATTTTGACACTACTAAGTGGTGTACACAAGAGGATAGTTAGCATCTATATACAATCGAGAAAACAAGTTGATTTGATTTTTGAGTTTGATTTGGAAGGTCTTCGAAAATATTTATGAATTTGGGGTTATAGTACACATATTTTGAGGATATGGAATTTATTTGGGAAAAATTCTAAATTTCTTATGATTGATTTATTTAGATTATGAGTTTAATGTCTCGATTGTGGAAAAAAATTTCACTTTTGAAGATTTTAGAGTACTTATGACTTGCTCGAAGTTTAGATATACATTTTGAAGGATATAGAATCAATCCGAGGAGTTATTTTAAATGTTCAATTTTTTGAATTACGATTGATAAGATTATTTAAATCTTGAGCTTATGTTTTGGGATTGACTGTAATATGCTACGTGTTATCTCGAGGTTATTTGAGAAATTTTAAAATTTTTAAAAGTTATGATTTGTTATGGAAGTTTAGTAAAAATAAAAATAAAAAAAGGTATTTGACGACTGATAGGATTATTTGAATATTGAGTTTTATTACAACTTTTGGGAAATGTTATTAATGATAGGATAAAAAGTTATTTTTAGATTGATTAAAGGAATTTACATTTTAAGTTATGATTATGTTAGATGACTTAGAATGAATAGAAATTATGGTATATTATTTTTTGAGAATTTTTATTAAGAAAATTTGTGAAAGCTCGAGTTCAAGAAGTTAGACTTATAATGGTAGACAACCAAGATAGTCCTAATGAGATAGAGTTGTCCACATCAGTGACATATCATCCATGGCCACGATAGTTGTAAATACTCAAGTATAATTAGTCATCTGCTAAACCATGTGATCATATCTCAATCTTGACTTACTCGACCTTCCCTCAAATTTTGATCTTTTATCGTAACCATCTAATCGTTTGGAGCTTGAAAATTAGTTAGATCGTTCCCTGATCGTACCTCATCTAGGAGACTATCTTCTCTCTTGAAATCGTATCCCAAACTTATTCTCCTTGATCTACTAGATTCCCTAATTATCTTTATTCGTGCTTTAACTTGATCCTTCTATTTTCGTGCGTTAATTGACACCTCAAGAACACCCACATTCTATTTAAATCTTTTGGGTGTCCCTTACTGTGACATTGATAATCGGAGCACGAGACCAGCTGTTACCTTCCAACAAATTTCACATACAAGACATAGATGAGCCCACCTTCATGTAGACATATCATGTCCCACTAAAACTTGTCCCCTTGTGCTCTATTTTTATGACGCAATTTTCAGTTCAAAAAGGCTAAACTATAACCATTACCATGTTACCGAAACACTTTCCAACTACAGGTAGGGACTCAACCTCGACTCAAATCGTTCGACCCTATATATGAATGTGATCTACTTAATTCCTTAAATGCTTACCTTTGTATTTTATCTTGATTGCTTGACTCTTGTCCTTTTATTATCTTGATTTACTTAGACCCATTACACCTTTACTCTTCATGCAATATTAGCGACCCTTACTTTCCTCCCAATTGTTTGCTTCACTCATTGAGGATTTCAATTTTTACTTCACCGTAGTTTATACAACTTTTTTTTCTTGTATGATTTCCTTGTTTAAAGAATAGAAACTGAATCATGACACCCTTCAGTTATACGACTTAATTAGAAAACTCCACAGGGAGAGTAAAGGAATGGTTGGATAGGAGAATTGTGCTATTACGAGGAATAAATAAGATGTGATTGTATGTTAAATTTTGGGAAGGACACTAATAGATTAAAGATTGAGAAATTTTTTTGTGATAATAAAATTTTCTGTTAAAGAAACGATTAAACGTGAGGAGGTTATAGATTGACAAATTTGACTTCAAGGAATAATGAAATTTTAAGAATGAGGATTTTCGATGCTCAAAGGATTGGATCCTATATCGATGGATGCGAAACTTCTACTAGGATGAGTTGATTTTGAGAAATATATAGAAAAGTTGAAAAAAAAAGATTACGAATTTATTGAATCCCAAAAGTTTTGGGACTTATGATAAGGTATATGATTTTTTGCACAAAAGGTTACAATTAAGATTTGAACTAAGATTACGAGATTTATGATTCAAGAATATGTTTTAAGGAACATAAATTTTTGTGAGTTAAAATTTGAGGAGAAACTCCAAAGAGAATAAAGAAGAAAAGAAGGATCCTATGGATTATTTTAATTCTGATTTATAAGAAAATTTTGGAGGATGTAAATTAATTTGGAGAAGAATAGATGAAAAACTAAGTATCCAAAGGTATCGACGATTTTGTTGAACTTCAAACTCGAGAATATGACGATATCAAACATGAATTTCAGTTTCGAATAGGGGTTTGATCATAATTAGAGTAAGAAAGGATCACATGGTTATGAGGTAGACGATAGTAAGCATCGAATATAGACATTAGGGGTTGTCATACGCATAATCATATTCTTAACTAGAACAGTCGAATTTCTTTTCTAGTTATTCGAATGACCTATTATTATTGAAATGTCGTTCGCCTTCTTGACTAATATTTTGATTGCCTTCTCTCCCAGTGATATAAATCATAACTTCTTATCGATAAACTCCTTGTACCTCTTCAACCCTACCTACCCTATCTATTTCTAAATTTCGAGGACGAAATTCTTTTAAGTTGGGAAAACCCCTAATTTTCTACTACAATTTTTTTAATAAATTGGACATTGATTTTTGCACTTCGTATTCGTATGTCGCATGTGAAGTTGTATTTGCCGTATTGTATGTCGTATGCAAGTTTTCGTTCGTATTTGCTCGTCGAGTCGGAATATGTGCAAGTTACATATTTTCAGAAAATATTATATTTATAGATTTCATTTTTATGGAAAGTATAGTTTCAAAATAAATTATATGATAAATATACTTTTGCCTAAGTTGTCAAAAGTATTGCATCGAGTTTTTATTTATATTAAAAATAGTAATAAAAAGATTATTCTAAGTATTTGCATACATGATTCATGAATTTAATTCGTGAATATATTTTAAATTCCTAATTATCAAAATTGTTATTATTTTAATTTATAGAAGTAATAAAAAGTCTTTCTAAATTTGTTTATTATGAATTAAATCAAAAATTAATTTTTCGGATAATTTTAAATTAATTTTTGAATTAAAGATTATCTAGTATATACATATATTGGAAAGATATATTTTTGTGGTTTTAAAAAGTAAATTAAATTAAGGAGGTGAATTATCCATGGGGATTTAAACAATCCTACTACATATCCAACCAGGGTTCCTCACCTCCTATATAAGGAGAGCCTATTGTTTCTTTTCCACATAATTTCCACCAAACCAATCTCTACAACTCGTGCATCGTGTCTGTGCCTGTTCCCATCTACTAAATCTTTTCTTCTACAAATACAATAAATCCGTACCGCCAGACAATCCCGGACGCCCAACTATGTCGTGTCGGATATTCCTCGATACTACGATACCAACCACCATAACCGACAATGCTCTGTCTCCTCCTTCCTCCTCCACCATATCCGTAGCCCTGCTCCGACACTCCTCGTCATCCCCCAAACCTCAATACTACCACAGCCACAGACGACCCCGTCGCCACCAACAACCATTCCAGTCACCCGAATCCTTTCGACCAAACACCTCAACCACCACTATCTTCACCACCATTAACACCATCACCGCGGCCATCAGAAACCTCCCATCAACACTACTGCCAAACTATTCATCACCGTCCTCCGTCACCAACATCACCACCACCGATGGCACCCCTCCGACTTCACGAAATCGCCCGCCACCATCATCCTCACCACCATCACCACAAAGAGTGGAAAAAGGGGGGAAATGCCTAACCTGAGCTGGCCGAGTCACCGCCACCACCACGCTAAGCGAGTCGCCGCCGCCGGAGCACACTTTCGTGAGCCGACGGCGCCCCGTCGTGAGCCCCTCTCACCCACACGCGCTCTTGTAACTGGCCGCCGCGCCGAGCAGGCTCCTTCACCTCTCCTCCGGCTTCCCGCTGCCTCCTCCGTTTGGTAAGACCCGCTCCCTTTCTCCTTCCCCCTTTCCCTCTGAGCTTTTTCCCTCTCCAATAATAAACTTCCTTCTCTCTCCTTATTACTCCCTTACTTCCTTTTATGTCATTTATTTTGTTTCGTTACGTGGTGTCTCACAAAGAGGAGAGAGCACTGTGTTGTTTCTTTTTTTTTGATGTGGCTGTTGTTGTGTTTTGTTCCTTTTTGTGTATTGTTTTACTTTTTCTTTTCTCAGTCTTATTTTAATAGTATCAGTTTCCCTATATTTTTATTATACATATATTATTATTATTATTATTATTATTATTATTATTATTAAAATTATTAGTTAGTATGGTATGTGTAGGATAATTAATAAACTTTATATATTAAGATTCTTTATTATAGTGGTAGTATTAGCACAAATTATTTATACTAATTATTTTATTAACTAAATAGTTTACGAAAGGCTATTTTGAAGAAAAGATATTAGGGGACTGTGATATCACCACAAAAAATTTCTGCCTATTTAAAGTAAATTATAGTTTTACAAAATATGGGTCTTAGCCTTACCTAAGATTCTAGATTTTTGTATTTTAAAAATATATGTTTTGACCGAAAATATTATATTTACACTTAGAGTTTTAGTCTAGATGATTTTTTTAGATTCAATATCTATATTGAGTAATAAGAATATAGTTTTAAAAAAATATTAAATATTTTCAAAATTGTCTATGGGTGTATTACCACAATTCTCTTCGATTATCATCAGTTATCATGTCTAATCATACATTCATACTTTCTCATGAATTCGGACCCCTTCCCAGCAATCATGGCTTTTGGACAAATCGGTACATGGCAGACCATCGTACCACACCAGGCGACACACCAGGCAAGATTCCTTACCATAATTTACTGTTTATATTCAGTCTGTATTTTTGTTAATTGCATATCACTGTTCATTTATTTCTAGCTGTACCATGATTACAGTTCCTGATTTACTGTCTGCTTAGTGATATTAGCTATACTTTGTTTATTATACCTTAATTGTATATGAATTTAGAGTTAAGGGACAATCGTTTGTAGTGTGTCATATATACCTCGACACAGTTGTACCCCGAGATATGTGTGAGATGAGAAGCATATAGCCCCCGGATTTGCGTGTTGGCTGATCACTGTTGCGTATAGGACATGCGTTAGGTCTAACTGTCAATAAATGTGTGTTAGAAGACTTGACAGTTAGTAGTGTTACATGGTCGTGGATGTGACATGATATGAGCATTGGATGGGAAGAACAGTTCCTTAACGTATGAGCCACAAATGCACTTTCCTATTCCTGATCCTGCTGGCCTCTGACTTTCGAGGAATGTTATGCTTTGAGGTCTCTGGTATCCTGATGGGACCATACCTGAGTTTCCTGCACCTGTAGCATGATGCCCATGCGTTGAAGGTTTGTTCTTAACTTCATGAACACAGTAGAATGGTTAGGTACCTTATTGATGTCTTGTCACTTAATTTTATTTGTGGCATATTTATATTCTGTATTTACATGGCATGTTCTTTATGTATCTTGTTACGTCCCTCTGAGGACCTGGTTATCTCTCCAGGTGTGATTTTTGTGATTTTTCACTGGTGCTCTAGCCAAGGCCATTTCTTCGAAGATGATTACACTTGGATCATCTTCGCATCGCTCGACAAAATTTCGTTATCATGTATTTCCTTCTTTTTCATTGGTAGTGGATTTGTCTCCGCCCAACAACTTGTAAATGATAATTCATGAGTTATTATAAAGTCTTTACTCTTTATTTGTGGATGAGATTAGTATCGTGGTTTACTGTATTTTACAGCTTATGTATCCATACGATGATTCCATATATTGTAGTATGCATCGTATGTATGCAGCTGGCATGACAACGTACTTGGTCCTAAGTATTTTGGGACTGAGGCGTTACACTAGGCACCCCAAGTAGGACAGACAGGTCCCGAGAACCCTGTAGCTGAAGAAGAGTACCTACCACATCCGCCATCCTATCCACCTCAGTTTCTACCCCAGATTCCACGCCCATATCCACCATCATATCCACCACAGCAGCCTCCACAGTATCCACCATCATATCCACCACCATATCCACCCTAGTATCCACCCCAGTATCCTCTACAGTATCCACCTCAATATCCTACATCATACCCACCACAGTATCCCCTTCCATATCCTTCATATTCCCACAGTACGGGCCACAGGGTGTCTCACAGTTTATGCCCCAGATACCATGTATGCGCCCACAGCAGCCCATGCCTTAGGCTGGTAGGACTTCTACAGACCAGATCCTCCAGGGCTTAGTACTGGCCTAGATGCAGCAGAACGAGACCATTAGGAGGAGTTCGGAGATAGCACTGACCCGAGCACCCCAAGCCTTTGTAGGCTCTATCGTTGGATTTCGCAACATGAATCCTCCACACTTCAAAGACACTGAATCGTCAACAGAATCACCAATTGGCTGGTTAGGACAGAAAATCTATTGAAGGCTTCGGAGTTATCCGCAAATCTATGGATGACAGCAGTGAAGTTACAGTTGGAAGGAAATGCTTACGATTGGTGGGTCGCGGAGGAGAGACGGGTAGGAGTTGATTAGACATGGAAGAAATTCAAAAAGCTGTTCAATAAGAAGTTCTTCTCCGACACTGCCAAGAACGCACTTTATGACCAGTTCCTATACTTGGAGTAGGGTGTAGAAGCAAGGAAAATATGGGGTTCATGCGGATCACAACTCACCGCATGAGTACATTGGGCCAAATTGGTCCGTATAAAGAAGAGCCACATGCCAGACTCGACAAGCCCCTTGCGTTCTTCACTATCTCAGATTATATATTAAAAAGCAACTAGACTGATTTGAGCCGCAGAAGGAAGAGTTGCTTATACGGCCAAGACGATCGGCCCTTCTGATAAAGCTGACAAACTTTGTCAAAACTGACAAAACTAACAGCTGACACTGACAAAAAAAAGATAAGACATGACACAGGGTCCACATGGCTGGACATGGCCATGCGGCCAGAAGGACTGCGACCCGAGCCGCATGAACCTTATGCGGCTCAATCTATGTTGTTTATGCGGCCCAGAATATAGAATCTATGCGGCTCGAAAGTCCCCAAGCTACATGCGGACTAAGGGAGACTGCGATTTAAGCCGCATGAGTCTTATGCGGCCCAGCATAGCTGAACACTAAAAGACTTATGCGGCTCAAAATGACTCAAGTAGACTGATCCTATCCTGCGATAGGACGTGGCAGGCTGACCAAGTCTCAACCACCCAGATTTGCTGTAACAAAATCTCAACAAGTCACCAGCTGGCGGCCAAAGAGAGGGTCTTTGTCTGCTGTTGTAGCTACGTGGTCACGTGGCCGTCTATGTGGCTCATGATATCTATCACTATAAATAGCAAGGTACCATACCCATGCAAAAGGCTGGCAACCTACGAAGGGCAATTTCTTCAAGGGCAAGGATCGTGTCAGATAGTCCGAGGAGTAAGGCAGAGTTGTTACACTTTCCCGAGCCTCTTCGTCACCCCCCAGAATCAAAAACTAAACAATTGTACTTAGATCATTTCCTAGGATTTCTTTCTAGGCTTTCTCTTGTACAAGCGAGTTTGTAATCAAATTCAGTGTCTCTGTAATACTTGTCTTTGATATTTAATAGCAAATACGATGGCAACTCTGCTGGGGACATCCTTCTCCTCTAATGAGAAATTGGTGACGCAATTTGACGCATCCAAGCTCGGCTCTACGCAACAAATGCTCATGGTTCGTTTTGACAAACAAGCATTCGAAGAAATGTTCTATAAAGGGAGCGCCAGCCCGTCACAGAAGCGAGCCAACCCAAAGAGAACCCGTAGGATGTCGAAGCGCAAAAATGTTGCCCCCGACCAGGTTCTCGAAGAAACTCCTTTTGCGGCCCAAGATGGTGATCAAAGCTCTTCCGCAGCCTTGCTTCCGACCGCGGAGAATCCCACTGTCCCCAAATCTAGAAAAGAAAAATACTACGATGCTAAGTTTTTGGGGGCACAAGGAAAATCCATGCGGACGAGGAAGAGGTCGCATAAGAGAGATGAGCAGTCCGCATATGCGGCAGCCAACTCTGGCCGCAGGCAGATGGCCCATGCGGCAGCCAACTCTGGCCGCAAGCGTATGGCCCATGCGGCAATCAACTCTGACCGCAGACAGATGGCCCAAGCGACAGCCAACTCTGGCCGCAAGCAGATGGCTCATGCGGCAGCCGACTCTGGCCGCAGGCAGATGGCCCATGCGGCAGCCAATCCTGGCCACAGACAGGGTGTCTCATGCAGCCCTGTCAGAAGCTCTGTGTTTGACCGTCTCTCATAAGGGCCCAACTCTATGCGACCCATTGATAATATAGAATATTCCAATCTGGACTCTTCTTATTATGCGCCTTCAGGTGCTAAATCGAAGAATTCTAGGACAGTGCGGGCCCAACAAGCCCAGTCAACTATCCAAGTTGTTGACCGTCGGCGGGCACCGTTAACTGTTATACGGACTCCTGATGGAAAGTTATCCATAACCACCCGCGTCCAGTCCCCCATGGCTAACGGACAGGGTGGGTCTCAAAAGTCTCCCTCCAACGATCGAGAGCAAGTGCTTTTACTAGCCTCAGATCAGGGAGCAAACATTATACCTGTCACGACCCGTACCCGCTTTTCGGATACGAGACGTGTCCAAGCCATCCTATGCCGCAGAGTCGGCGGTAGAATGCTGTCACGGCCAAGATGCTCAAAATCACAAAAAATATAACCTTTATTGCTCATTCACATTTCTAAATTGATTACAACATTTACAACATTCATATTTAAAGAAAATACAAGATCCTTACAATTAATGAAAATGATACCACTTCTATCTAATTTCTAGGTTTCTGCCTGCAAGTACACCCGTATCTTCCAATGCTAAGTGAAGCCACAGCTAACCTAAAAAATATTGGTTTCCTGTCAGGAATGGAACAAGCACACAAACCGACGGTAATGCGACAACACAATAGAATTCACAAGACATGAAAATATCATATATGAGATGAAAACTAGAAAGTTAACTGATGTCATGACAAGTGGTGAAGAAAACAAGGAAACAAATAAAAGGCAACTATCTATGTGTTTTGAAATATCAGTTTCGACATGTGAACGGATAGGGATAAATCCGATATCTTGCACGTGTCGTGTGCAGCTGCTATTCTCCACGAAAGACACGGAGGATAGTTTTGGGTAGTCCACATGTCTACTAAGATATGTCCCCTCCCGACTAGTACTCATGGACTCGAACAAGTCACGGAACATGAAAACACGACAATCACGAAATATAGTATGTAGAGATCCATAACACTATTCCATGTAACAATGTGTCAACAAGCAAGAGCATATGTATAAACATGAAATTGAAAGACTAATATGAATCGAAAGCAATCAGAAAGTGCACTTGCCTGAGGTCCTTTGCTGGTGAAATCGACAATTCCATTGAGTTCAAACTATTTCGATTAGCTTAGGGTCGATATGAATTAGTCAGAATCACGAGAAGTAGGAGCGTATGACTGGTCCTGAAAAAATTTGATTTATAATCTAAAGGAAAATCATAAAGTATATATAACTAATTTTAGAAGTTATTTATAATAACATGATACCTACGCACCCATGTACTCGGGATACCCGAGTCCATAAATTGGATGCAAAGGTAGATCAGTCTGCTATCGACTTGCGAGAGATGATTACTCACAAACGCAAGAAGAAAGAAGCAACCTCGGCATGTGATGAGCCCTTTTCAGGACGTCATTGCACCTAGGTCATCATCAACTGCTACTGCGACAAGTCAGCAGTACCTGAAGATCGACAGTCCATTTTTTAACGACTGCACCAGCCAGCACCTGTCCGACAACAACTTGAGGAAGAGGTACAAATCTCAAAAGACGAGGAATTCCCTTTTGCCTTCTGTAATTCAACTCGGAAGGTTGTTCCCGGCATGGGAGGAAAGAAGACAGGATCTTCCAGCCCGACAATCTCAGCCAGCACTGCAAGGAAACTCTCGTTTAGAGGGTTGCCACCGACAGCCACAGGGGGTGTCTACCTAGGCCCTCGATCCAGAAAGAAGCTCCCAACACCTGGGGGTGCACCCTTGACCTCCTAGGGGGTAGATGAAGCCGGAGGTAGCAGTCCTGTGAGCCCTTGACCCGAAATCCCCAATTATTATTTTGTTGAATTATTAATTATTGCATATTTGTAATTAAATAATCAGTTATATATGTAATATATATATATATATGTTAGCTCTTAATTGTAAATAATATGGGAGAGAGGGGGTTCTTCTCAAATATATCAATAAGGAGGGACCAACATATAAATTCCATAATAGAGAGGGGGTTGATTGCATATAGCCTCAATTCAAAATTTTCTTTTTAAACGCATAACCCATCAATTTGAATTCGATTCGAATTCAAATGCTAATCCCCCAAAACAGTAGATAGGAACAAATCAATTCTCCTTATCTCCTCTGATCTTCGAACCTAGTATATATATTTGAGAGGATTGGCCGACCCTCTGCAGAACCCTAAAATTTCCTGGCCGAGCTCTTCCCAACCTCCCCCTCTCGAAGTCAAGGCAACTTTCTGCAGGATCGGAGCAATCGAACCATCAGCAGGTAACCCCTTTTCCTTCATCTATCAACTCTTGTAATCCTTTAAGGCTTATTCAGTTTCCACGATTAATTGGGTTAGAAGTATTTAAATTAATTCCTGAGAGGAATGTAGAGGAGAGGCTGATGTTTCTATAGGTTCAAACGAGACCAATTGTAGCCTAGAAGCGGTTTCATGAGGAACGAGAATGTGGGTTGAGTCGACTGGGTTTAGAATCAATCGATACATGAGAATGTGTCAACCATAGTGCAAGGCTGATGCTGTCCCTATATAAAATTCTTTAGGAAACACGTAGAGTGGCAGGTAGACACTTGGTAGCATGATTGGGCCTTGGTACCAAGCTTGTAAGCTTAAGTATCATTTGAGTACTCGATATCCTGTGAGGACCCTATCGTATCAGACACACATGAGGGTGGTTATTGCCCATGGTTTCGAGTATCAAGCCCCTCATTCATTCAGAAGCTGGGTACACATAAGGTGGGGGATATGAGACTTGAGAGGAACCTGGGTGTGGATAAGTAGGTAATTCTCGCCCCTGTTATTAGGGCATCTGACTCTTAATTTTTGTCAAGATAATTCTATAGCACAAACGGTCGTATTAATATCTAGGAGAATTAGGCAATTTGTGATTGAATAATAATAGGTGATTATGCTAGATGAATCCGCGATCCAAAAATTCCTATATAGAGGTTACGTGACCCTCTTTCATCCCCATCAAGTAGGTGGAATTATACGACATCGATCGCTATGAAAATTGAATCACGAAACCACAGAAAACTGTCCAAACATAGAACAGTGAACCCGGCCCCAACCAGTGATTTCGAAGCGAAATTTTGAACCCAACACTAGAAATTTCCAAAATCAACTTGAAGACAAACCTAGACAACCTATAGGGCTGCAAGATCCACTTTACAGAAGTCGATTTGATCGACTAAGCGCCGATAAATCAGCAACCCAAATTGACCAAAAAATTATTTTTCAAAACAATAGAAAATAGAAAAAACCTCCGATACCACGTGCGTCCCGCCAAACCGGGTGACTTGGTCGCGAACCAAAAGTATCGAAAGGTGCGTAACGGCTTCGTGGACGTGTGGGTTTTGACGGAATTCAAATTGGTCGCGTGTGCGCGACGAATTTGATGCGTATCCGTCGAAATTCACCGTATCGGCCTCTGTGCAAACTTCTCAATTACTTTGTGCATGCTCGTCAGATCGAGACGAAACTTGCACCAACAGGATTGTATCATTTTTCTGGTCCTGTATGCCAAGTTTGGTCCGATTCTGAGACAGTTGTTCGGATCGCCGTTTTGCGGGCCCCACGGTCCAACTCAAAGGGTGATTTTGTGCACAGCCCGTCCGAATCCAACTTTGGACATACGGTTGGGTTCATTTCGGAAAACCAGATCCGTAGACATGTAGTTTGACGACTTTAGAGACCATTAACTCTAGCACACTTTTCGGGGCAAAGCGGGTCTAACGGCGGACATCGTTTTTGCCCGAAATTACCGTTTTTCCCCTGTGTCCAGAATTGGACATAAGGACAGGGAATCCTAGCTAATTTGACTATTCTGAGAATATTGGTAACATTTATTTCAGCTTTCGGAGACAGTTGTGATGACTTGGACTTTCTGACTTGTTGATTGGCGATACATTGTTGGTTCTCCATGCAACCCTCAGGCAAGTATACCTTGCCGAACATATACAGTATTTACATTGTTTCTTTCTAGTGTGTTCCTTTCATATTGTCACATGACTCCATATTGTGATTGATTTGTCCTTGATTGCTTTACCTGTTCTAGATTACGTGCACGTATAGGATATTCGACATTGTTGATTATTGGTCTTTTCGTGTTATCTTGTCTCGTGATTGAGTTATCAGTTTCTATATCTGTCCTTGACTTGACCATTCTCGACTGGGAGTATCTTGCATTGTACTACAGTTGAGACATACTATAGATTGGGAGTATCTTACATTGTACTACGACCAATAGCCGATTCTTCTTCCTTGATATCACTTGATTGACTTGACTTGAGACATGCCATAGATTGGGAGTATCTTACATTATACTACGACCTATAGCATTTATTGATTGATTGATTGACTTGACTTGCGACCCTATAAATTAGGAGTATCTTGTATTGTACTATGCTTTATAGGAGTCTACTTGACTTTGTGTCCTTTAGGAGAGGAGATCGATACTATAATTGGATAATCTTGACTGGGAGTATCTTGCATTGTATTACAGTCAAAATCTACTATAGATTGGGAGTATCTTGCATTGTACTACAAGCTATAGAGGTTAATCGATTGATTGGTAGCCAAGTCTAGTATTACATTTCCACACGACTCGTCGTCCTTAGATGTTCTCCTTGCAGTGTTCTTATCATTGTTACATGTTACTTACTGTCATATTAGTAGGCATATTTTATGTATCTTGCTAGTCCTCTGAGGACCTGATGATTTCTTCAGGTAGCTGATTGCACAGAGTTAGTTAGCTGAGCATGTGGTAGTTGACTTCATCTGCATGATTCAGGTATTTTGTTAGTGTTATTGATTTACTATTTTCTCGTGCTTTTATGATATATCCCGCTTATCAGCTTAGTTTTATAGACTCATATTATTCTTGGAGTCTAATCGAACAATATGCTAATGGGCTGCAGACCATGACCCATACTTGTTCATTCTTGTTTCATATGATTCCTGTGGATTGAGATATAGTTTAGATTAGACATGATACCATGACCTTGACAGCTTATACGTACTCGAGTCGGGCTGGAGTCCGCTTGATACGTAGCTGGCTTGCTCACCAGCTCGCGTCCAAAAAACGGGTGCAGGTCGTAACAAGTTTTTTTGGTGGCCCATGCAGGTCTACGTTAATCACTTCGGTTACATCACTGTACCGTCGTGAGCCTGCGCATAGGATTAGAAACTTAGGATCTCATCTACGTGTCTTGACTCACTATTGACCTCTATTTTTCATTGAATCCTTGACTTGCATCCTATTTGAAATCTTCGTACCGTCTAATATTATCTTTTATTGCAGTGAATGGATTCTTAAGACAGGAACAATGCTTCCCTGAACACCCCATCGACTGCAGGAGGGTTCTTCACGTACATGACCCCGCCAATGCAGGGAGGCCAGCTTACTCATCAGGGCGACCCGGCTCAAACGTAATACTCGAGATTCCGCAGAGACGACTTTCCTCCACCAGTACCTTTCCATCAGCCTGCACCCTTCCAGCCAGCATATGTTCCACATCCAGCACCTACCATGCACCCTGCACCAACGACGTATCCAGCGCCTTCCATGTACCCAGCACATGTTCTGCCTCCGCCACCTCCGCTGGACAACGTTGCCCTCCTCGGGATCTTCCAGCAGCTCATGACTTCTCAGACGCGACAGGCCGACGTCTTCCGCGATACCTTAAGAGAGGCTCTCCAGACTAGAGACGCTCCACGACCGTGCCCTGGAACTTCCAAGAATTTTATGGACCTTAGGCCCAGAGAATTCAAAGGAACAGAAGGGATTTTCTACGCAGATGAGTGGTTAGAGAACGTAGACCGCAACCTTCGTAGGGCTCGAGTTCCTTAAGACATGAAGGTCGAGAATGCTAGCATGCAGCTTTACGACATCGCCCGCACGTGGTATAGAGACGAGCCTCGGTTCACCGTGCCAGGCGTGTGAGCCCTTGACCCGAAATCCCCAATTATTTTTTATTATTATTTTGCTGAATTATTAATTATTGCATATTTGTAATTAAATAATCAGTTATATATGTAATATATATATATATATATTAGCTCTTAATTGTAAATAATATGGGAGAGAGGGGGTTCTTCTCAAATATATCAATAAGGAGGGACCAGCATATAAATTCCATAATAGAGAGGGGGTTGATTTCATATAGCCTCAATTCAAAATTTTCTTTTTAAACGCATAACCCAGCAATTTGAATTCGATTCGAATTCAAATGCTAATCCCCCAGAACAGTAGATAGGAACAAATCAATTCTCCTTATCTCCTCTGATCTTCGAACCCTAGTATATATATTTGAGAGGATTGGCCGACCCTCTGCAGAAC
Organism: Iris pallida; assembly: GCA_029216955.1. Classification (NCBI taxonomy): domain Eukaryota; kingdom Viridiplantae; phylum Streptophyta; class Magnoliopsida; order Asparagales; family Iridaceae; genus Iris; species Iris pallida. Next base: position 18,580,848 of record JANAVB010011999.1, read on the forward strand.
CCTAAAATTTCCTGGCCGAGCTCTTCCCAACCTCTCCCTCTCAAAGTCAAGGCAACTTTCTGCAGGATCGAAGCAATCGAACCATCAGCAGGTAACCCCTTTTCCTTCATCTATCAACTCTTGTAATCCTTTAAGGCTTATTCAGTTAGCACGATTAATTGGGTTAGAAGTATTTGAATTAATTCCTGAGAGGAATATGGAGGAGAGGCTGATGGTTCTATAGGTTCAAACGAGACCAATTGTAGCCTACAGGCGTTCTCGTGAAGAACGAGAATGTGGGTTGAGTCGATTGGGTTTAGAATCAATCGATACATGAGAATGTGTCAACAATAGTGCAAGGCTGATGCTGTCCCTATATAAAATTTTCCAGGAAACACGTAGAGTGGCAGGTAGACACTTGGTAGCATGATTGTGCCTTGGTAACAAGCTTGTAAGCTTAAGTATCATTTGAGTACTCGATATCCTGTGAGGACCCTATCGTATCAGGCACACCTGAGGGTGGATATTGCCCATGGTTTCGAGTATCAAGCCCCTCATACATTCAGAAGCTGGGTACACATAAGGTGGGGGATATGAGACTTGAGAGGAACCTGGGTGTGGATAAGTAGGTAATTCTCGCCCCTGTTATTAGGGCATCTGACTCTTAATTTTTGTTAAGATAATTCTATAGCACAGATGATCGTATTAATGTCTAGGAGAATTAGGCAATTTGTGATTGAATAATAATAGGTGATTATGCTAGATGAATCCGCGATCCAAAAATTCCTACATAGAGGTTATATGACCCTCTTTCATCCCCATCAAGTAGGTGGAGTTATACGACATCGATCGCTAAGAAAATCGAATCACAAAACCACGAAAAACTGTCCAAACACAGAACAGTGAACCCGGCCCCAACCAGTGATTTTGAAGCAAAATTCTGAACCCAACACTAGAAATTTCCAAAATCAACTTGAAGACAGACCTAGACAACCTATAGGGCTGCAAGATCCAATTTATAGAAGTCCATTTGATCGACTAAGCGCCGAGAAATCAGCAACCCAAATTGACCAAAAAATTGTTTTTCAAAACAATAAAAAATAGAAAAAACCTCCCTGCCAAACTGGGCGACTTGGTCCCAAACCGAAAGCATCGAAAGGTGCGTAACGGCTTCGTGGACGTGTGGGTTTTGACGGAATTCAAATTGGTCGTGTGTGCGCGACGAATTTGATGAGTATCCGTCGAAATTCACAATATCGGCCTCTTTGCTAACTTCTCAATTACTTTGTGCACGCTCGTCAGATCGAGACGAAACTTGTGCCAACAGGATCGTATCATTTTTCTGGTCCTGTATGCCATGTTTGGTCCGATTCTGAGACAGTTAATCGAATCGCCGTTTTGCGGGCCCCACGGTCCGACTCAACGGGTGATTTTGTGCACGGTCCACCGGAATCCAACTTTGGACATACGGTTGGGTTCGTATCGAAAAATCGGATCCGTAAACATGTAGTTTGACGACTTTTGAGACCATTGACTCTGGCATATTTTTCGGTACAAAGCGGGTCCAACGACGGACATCGTTTTTGCCCGAAATTACTGTTTTGCCCTGTGTCCAGAATTGGACTTAAGGACAGGCAATCCTAGCTAATTTGACTATTCTGAGAATATTGGTAACATTTATTTCAGCTTTTGGAGACAGTTGTGATGACTTGGACTTTCTGACTTGTTGATTGGCGATACATTGTTGGTTCTCCGTGCAACCCTCAGGCAAGTATACCTTGCCGAACATATACAGTATTTACATTATTTCTTTCTATTGTGTTCCTTTCATATTGTCACATGACTCCATATTGTGATTGATTTGTCCTTGATTGCTTTACTTGTTCTAGATTACGTGCACGTATAGGACATTCGACATTGTTGATTATTGGTCTTTTCGTGTTATCTTGTCTCGTGATTGAGTTGTCAGTTTCTATATCTGTCCTTGACTTGACCATTCTCGACTGGGAGTATCTTGCATTATACTACAATTGAGACATACTATAGATTGGGAGTATCTTACATTGTACTACGACCTATAGCCGATTCTTCTACCTTGATATCACTTGATTGACTTGACTTGAGACATGCCAAAGATTGGGAGTATCTTACATTGTACTACGACCTATAGCATTTATTGATTGATTGATTGACTTGGCTTGCGACACTATAAATTGGGAGTATCTTGCATTGTACTACGCTTTATAGGAGTCTACTTGACTTTGTATTCTTTAGGAGAGGAGATCGATACTAGAATTGGCTAATCTTGACTGGGAGTATCTTGCATTGTATTACAGTCAAAATCTACTATAGATTGGAAGTATCTTGTAATGTACTACAAGCTATAGAGGTTAATCGATTGATTGGTAGCCAAGTCTAGTATTATATTTCCACACGACTCGTCGTCCTTAGATGTTCTCCTTGCAGTGTTCTTATCCTTCTTACATGTTACTTACTGTCATATTAGTAGACATGTTTTATGTATCTTGCTAGTCCTCTGAGGACCTGATGATCTCTTCAGGTAGTTGATTGTACGGAGTTAGTTAGCTGAGCATGTGGTAGTTGACTTCATCTGCATGATTCAGGTATTTTGTTAGCGTTATTGATTTACTATTTTCTCGTGCTTTTATGATATATCCCGCTTATCAGCTTAGTTTTATAGACTCATATTATTCTTGGAGTCTAATCGAACAATATGCTAATGGGCTGCAGACCATGACCCATACTTGTTCATTCTTGTTTCATATGATTCCTGTGGATTGAGATATAGTTTAGATTAGACATGATACCATGACCTCGACAGCTTATACGTACTCGAGTCGGGCTGGAGTCCGCTCGATACGTAGCTGGCTTGCTCACGACCTCGCATTCGAAAAACGGGTACGGGTCGTGACAAGTCTCCTTAATGTATGCGACAACCCGGTGTTCCAAGAGCATACACAGGGGGTAGCAATCTACTGGAATTATGCAACAGACGTGGACGTCCCTGAGGGTGACCGCCTTCGCCAAGATGATGCGGCTTCCTGCACAGGGGGCAACACCCCTTCCGAGTCCGAGGAGGAAGACATTCCAACATTCTCCGACGATTTCTTGGTACGAGGGTACGACACAGAGAGTACCTCTTATACAATCCCTTCGACGTCTACCCACGTATAGACAGTCTTTGTGGCCGACGATGATCATGAAGCGCCTACTGACCGAAAACGTCTAAAAGTACTTGAAGCCGTGCTCCTCTCCCTGGTCAAGTTAGTAGACGAAATCAAAGCTGCCTTGCCTACTTGGAGGTTGCCTACTCAACCTCCAAGGACGCCTGGACAAACAAGCTTGGGACCCGCAGTCAACGCGGACTCCAATACGACCGCTCCTCCTTTGGGTGATAATCCTCTGGGAGCATCCGCTCCGTCAGCTGCAGACGAAGCTAGGGAGGCAAGGAGGGAAGTCCAGGAGCTTAGAGCAATGTTCAATGCCCGAGACTCCTCCCGAGACCTCAGAATGCGGCAACCATATCCAGTTGCGTGGAGAGATGTTCCTTTTTCGCCACGGTACAAAATGTTTCATATTGATTCGTATGATGGGAAGACCTCTGCTAGTCGGTACATGACATATTTTGAGGTCACAACAGACCACTTGTCGCATAGCGATGCCATCCTTACACGATTATTCATCAGAGCATTGGAGGGGATCGCGTTCGACTGGTACCACAACCTTCCGGACAACTGTATCCCTTCTTTTGAAGGCTTCAAGCACATGTTCCTAGAAAGATTCTACGAAGTGGGACATGATGTGACCATGTCATCCCTCATAGACGTCGTTCAGAGGGAGAGGGAGCTAACAAGGAACTAGATCGAGCAGTTCCGCCAAACCACAATGACGTTGCCCCAAGGCAATCCCGAAAGCTCCTTGATTTAAATCTGTCAAAAGAAGTTGCTCCCCACAATCAGCCTCTGGATGGGTGAAGATCAGTTAAGGGATTGGACAACCTTCATCATATGCGCCACCAATGCGGATGCGAAGTTAAAGAAGGATCGCCAGTTGGGATTACACATCCCGGATGGAGAGGTCAAAGGAAAACGTCCTGGTACCACCCCCAATAACAACAACACTGACGGCACCTACAATAATCGGGATAATAAAGGCAAACAGGCCATGGTTACCGGTACGACCAAGATGCCTAAACAAAAGCAGGCCGAAGCTCAGTGGCCCAAGGTGAATTACTCATTCGAAGATAGTCATGTCAAGCCTATCTTCGACAAGCTCTTACAAGGGGACAAGATCCAACTCCCTCCACCAAGGTGCGATCCTCGAGCGGCAGAGATGGAGGACCCAAAATACTGCCACTTCCACCGCTATGTTCATCATTCTACTCATGACTGCTTTCAACTAAAGCGGTACATCCAGAGTCTTATCGATTCCAAAGCTTTGTCCCTAGATTTTGAAGAGGTTATCGTGGCGGCGAACATGGTATCAATCCAGTTCGGTGATTTCCCTCCAACAAATACTCAAGATAGGGTAATACTTGTCCCCCGGGCAACGATGGAGGTTACTAATCTTCCCTCTGTTCGGGACCAAACGACTGGCTTGGTACCTCTCACCACTTTGCGAGGAGAGGTCATGTGGGTGCACCCAGACTTAGTACCCGAAGTTACCCAGGCGGTGTCATCTCCAGCCAACAAGAAGAAGGGCAGGAAGTCCAGATCCTGCCATACCATTTCAGTCGAAGATGAGGAGGCGACGGCCGTTGTAACCGGGTCTAGGGCACAAGTCCAGCCCACTCTGGGTAGTTCAGTAGAAGACCCTCAGCCGGCAACCCTGCTTGCCACTGATGTTCCGGGGCCATCTCAGCCTCCACCGGCAAACAGGTCTAAGCCGAAGGAAACTCGCTTTGACAGGCCACTCTATAAGGATGCACCTCAGGGATTGGAGAGACCTTACAACTTTGACATATTAGCACAACTGGCTAATACGCTAGCAAAATTGTCATTATACGAGCTCCTAAGGCTCTCCAAGGATCTTTTTGTCGCATTGAGCGAAGCTCTCCAGACTGCCGATGCCTACTTAGCCCAGGTCAAACCTACAGGGGAAGACTCGTCAGCAGATCTCCACGGCAGCAATTGTACAGACGCAATGTCCAAAATCGTATTCACCCCACAGGACATGTTGATCAAGACCAACTTGCATGATCGCCCCTTGTACTACACTGGATACATAGGCGACATCAAGGTGGATCGAATGCACATCAATCCGGGCTCGTCAATAAGCATCATCCCGAAAAGCTTGCTTCAAGTCCTCGGCATTCCTATACAACGACTAGCGGTGACCAACACTGCCATTAGCGGTTTCAACTCGGGAAAGAGCTATCCCTTAGGAAAGATCCGATTGAAATGTCAGATCGGTGACCTGAGGACAGAGGTTACCTACTACATCACAGATGCCGATACATCCTACAATATCCTATTAGGGCATCCGTGGATACATGACTACATGATCGTGCCATCCATACTCCACTAGTGCTTCAAGTATGTCGGTAAGCACGGCTTCGTGAAGACGGAATTCGCAGACATCGATCCCTTCAAAGGGGTTGAGTCTTATTACTCTTCGGAAGCTTGTCTATACGAAGAATCCAAAAAGCACATAATTGACGAACTGGAGGTCATCATAGGGCCAGAGGAACCCTTGAGAATTCATCTTTAGGCCCGTAAATCGGGCAAAGTCGTACCCCTTATCGCAACTTTGCATAAAGAGGTGCACGATTCTCTTGCCCCAGTTGCGCAGTCGGAACCGATCGTCATCCGACTCCCAAGGTCCAGCCAGGAGCCAAAACTCGTCATAGGGCCAATGGTGATACGACTACCAAAATCCAATCAAAGGCGATCGAAAGATGCAAGGCCCTCTGAGGATCCGATGGTGATCAGATTACCAAGATCCAGTCAAAAGCAATCGAAAAACACGAAGTCCTCTGCCGAGCCAATGGTCATTCGTCTTCCCAAGACGAGCCGGCAACCAAGTGTTGATCCGAGACCCTCAGGCAAGCCAATGCCACAAGCAGAACCCTTGGTGGTCAAGTTACCCAAGACAGCGTCCCAACCTCCGGTCACGTAGGGTGTAGCTAAAGAGGAGGCAGAGCTCGCGAAGTATTTTATTGCAAAGATGGATAGTCCCTTTCCTGATATTGTAATCCCTATGGACAAAATTCCTTATTGCATTAATAAGAGGCTGCCATTGAACTATCCTGAGTGTAATAAACTCAACCTGATGTATACTGTGGGACACGGTCGGGATATTAACCTGCACACACAGGTGACAACCATCCATACAGCAAACCGACTTGCTCCCATTAGAGATGCCTACTTCCTAGTCCCAGGCAGAAGAGAAGAGGATCACACGATCATCTTTGGCCGAAAAGAAGGTCCTCAACCCTTCATACCTCAAGAGTTCGATCTCGAACCCGATACTGGAAGATTACCGCTCTACCTGTATAGTCTTCATGTCAAGTACTTCATACAAAAGCAGGGGTATGACATGGAGGCTACCCCAGGTATGAATTACGGCAACGGTCGACGATCGCCCTGCAGCTGTCAACCCCGTCCGGGAAACCTTGGGATTATTACGGCAAGTCCAAATGCGGCCTCGGTTATCTTACACCAGCAACAACATCCGGGAACTCCGATGAGGAATGCGAGTGGCATTTTCACTCATCCGAATCTCCTACATAAGATTTCGATGACAGCATTGGTGATATATTCAGGCAGGCATTATTTGTCAATATGGCATCCGCTGACATTTAAGAGGTAGACGAAGATCTACTCGAACTTCTTGAATTAGAGCCATGGGTCCAACAACTGGATGCACAATGGAAGAAGCGCTTTGAGCTATGCGACCCTCCTACTGAAGATAAGGTCCTGCAAGTTGACCTCGGTGATGAATCCTCTCCAAAGCCAATCTTCGTCAATAAAAGCCTGACGGACAGCGAGCGGGATTCGTTGTTGCAACTCGTCAGAGAGTATATCGACATTTTTTGCTTGGAGCTATGAATACATGCCAGGGCTAAACCCCGAGATCGTACTTCATAAGCTCAACATTCATCCGGATGCAAAACCAGTCAAACAACAGCAACGGCGATTCCGTCCAGACATCATAAACTCCATCGAAGCGGAAGTAAACAAGCTTATAGCTAGCGCTTTTATCCGTGAGAAGCAACACCCAAACTGGATAGCTAACATAGTACCAGTCATCAAGAAGAACGAAAAAATTTGAATCTTCATCAACTTCCGTAATCTGAATGCGGTATACCCTAAGGATGAATTCCCTCTTCCTATCACCGACATAATGATCGATAATACGTGTGGCTTCGAGCGCATGTCCTTTATGGATGGCTTTTCAGGATACAATCAAATCAAAATATCACTTGACGATGAGAAGCGTACGTCATTCCGAACACCGATCGGCATGTATTGTTGCACAGTCATATCCTTCGGCCTGAAAAATACTGGTGCTAGATATCAACAAGCTATGAGCGTCATCTTCAGAGATCACTTACACAAGACGGTGGAGTGTTACGTTGACGATATCGTCGTCAAAAGTCGCTCCAAGGATGATCACTTATACGATTTGAGGACAGTGTTCGTCCTTATGCGAGCGCACAATCTGAAGATGAATCCCACCAGGTCCTTCCTGGGTGTGTCAAGTGGAAAGTTCTTGGGCTTTGTTATTACTTCCCGGGGCATTCACATAGACCGCGATAAGACAAAGGCAATCCTGGAGATGAGTCCACCGAGGAACCTCCGTGAACTCCACGGCCTCCAGGGAAGACTAGCCTACATCAGGAGGTTCATATCTAACCTCTCAGGACGATATCAACCCTTCACACAACTCATGAAGAAATGCGTCTCTTTCATATGGAATGAAGAATGTCAACGCGCCTTTGATGACATTAAGGAATACCTGTCGAATCTGCCGGTTCTGGTAGCCCCGATTGCCGGAAAGCCTTTCCTGCTCTATGTACGGGCAATAGAACACTCCTTCGGTGCCTTGCTAGCACAAAACAATGATGTAGGGTACGAACAAGCCATCTATTATCTCAGCCGAATGATGGTGGGGCCGGAGCATAGGTACACCGCCGTGGAGAAGGAACGTCTTGCCTTGGTGTTTCCCATTCAGAAAATATGATACTATGTGTCAGGACAGACCATCCATGTTGTCTCGCGAGTGAATCCCCTCAGGGTTCTCATGACCAAGCCAGGCGCACTCAGTTCTTGTCTAGCCACATGCTGTTATCCCACTACGACATGGTCTTCGTTCCGTAGAAGGCTGTCAAAGGTCAAGCCTTGGTCGACTTTCTAGCAGCCCATCCAGGCTCAAAAATAGCCAGAATCTATGAAAAAATCCTAGACGAAGTCGCTAACTCAAACATGACTTCACATGATGATGTTTGGCGAATGTTCTTTGACGGTGCTTCAAGAACAGGGCCACAAGGTGACATCGTCACTGGAGTCGAGGTAGTATTAATTTCTCCCTCTGGGTTAGTAGTCAATCGGTCATATTCTCTTACAGAACCTTGTTCAAAAAATGTAGCCGAATATAACGCTCTGGTCATCGGACTCCAACTCGCAAAAGAGGTAGGGGTCAAATACCTGGAAGCATATGGCGACTCACAGTTGATTGTTAATCAGATTCGAGGCTCATACGTGGTTCGTAACGAAGACCTCATTCCTTATCATCGGACAGCAATTGCCATCATTACAACCTTAGAGGAGTTTTTTATAGAGCATGTTCCTAGGTTCCAGAATATTGAAGCCGATGCCCTAGCAGGCCTCGCCGCTTCTTTGGCTGTTCCAAATTATGCTCATCATCTAGTCGACGTGATAGGCCATGAGTTGGTCTGTCCAAAAAATAATGTTCAACTGGATATGAGTTACTCCACCCAGATAACCAATAACGTACAAGACTGGAGACTCCCGTTCATCGACTTTGCAGTCTACGGAATCCTGTCTGAGAATATGAAAGAAGCAACTTCAATCAGAAAGCGTTCTCTCATATTCTTTTATGACACAGAAACAAAAATGTTATATCGACGATCTTATGATGGGCTACTGTTAAGATGTCTGTAAAATGCAGAAGCCAAAGAAGCCTTACGTGAGGCTTACGATGGCGTTTGTGGGGCTCACCAACCTTGCCCGAAGTTGCAGGATAGTCTCCGTCGGATGGGCTACTACTGGCCTACAATGGTAGCACACACAGTCGACTATGCAAAGAAGTGTAAGCCTTGTCAGATCCATGCAGATTTCATATATCTTCCATCTGAATTCTTGTATCCAACGGTGGCCTCTTGGCCATTTGAAGCATGGGGAATGGACATCACTGGCCCAATCACCCCGTCGTCGTCCAAAGGGCACCGGTTTATACTTGCAATCACCGACTACTTCTCCAAGTAGGCGGAAGCTGTTCCGTTGGCAGAGGTAAAGACATCAAACTTGATCAGTTTCATAAAACATCACATCATTTACCATTTTGGACTGCTACGGAGGATCGTTCATGACAATGGTCCACAGTTTGTAAGCCATGCCATCTATCGATTCTGTGACAAGAATCGGATACAGAATGTGGCTTCAACGGCCTAAAACCCATCGACTAATGTCCTGGCCAAAGCCTTTAACAAGACCATAATCAAGCTTCTCAAGAAGTTCGTGTCTTCAAACAAACGCGACTGGAATAAAAAGTTGGGGCGAATGCTTATAGGCATACCGCACTACGAGTCGGACGGCTACAGGAAATACACTATTCTCTCAGGTGTACAGAAGCGAGGCAGTTCTTCCATTGGAGACTCAGATCCTCTCACTTCGTGTGGTCCTTACTTACCGGTTGACATTGGACGATAACTACTGTCGACGGCTACAAGAATTGGAAGCTTTAGACGAGAAGCGCTTGTAAGCTCAACAAAGCATCGATCTCTATCAAGCACGCATCTTTCGGGACTTCAATAAGAAAGTCAAGCAGAGGACATTCCAAGTAGGCGATCTCGTCTTGGCCGTTCGTAAACCGATGGTCATGACCCATAAAACTGTCGACAAATTCTAGTCCAAGTGGGAGGGTCCATTCATTATCGAGACCGTATTCTCCAACGGCACATACCGACTCGCGTAGCAGAACGAAGACTTACTCATGATGCCCATCAACGACAAATTCCTGAAGAAATACTATGTCTAAGGACATGCTGGTACTTCCTCAAACCACCAAATCTCCCAGGCCATCGAGTTATGTACACCAAGTACCTCTGAAGTCACACTCTATTTTACTCCGAGTAGATTCACATCGTATCTCCCTGAGTGGCGAGTCATGTATGCTGATACCTTTGAACTTTCACTCTAATGCTTTATCACCTAGGAGTCTGCCCAGCTTATCGTTATCTCTGAGCAAACTTCTTGGTCCTGATTATCGTGTGTCATGTCCATATTACCTCTGATACCGATAGTCTCCCAACTTAACACCTGTACCCAACCCGGGATAAAAGATATGGTGTTAAGACAACAAAACCTATCACGTCCATATTACCTCTATTGGGTTTTGTCTCAAAATCTATTACTCGCACCACCAGTACGCAGAAGAGTAATAGGTCCACCAAAGATTATTCCTGATTATCGTATGTCACGTTCATATTACCTCTGATACCGATAGTCTCCCGACTTAACACCTGTACCCAACTCGGGATAAAAGACATGGTGTTAAGACCACAAATCTATCACGTCCATATTACTTTTGTTGGGTTTTTTCTCAAAATCTATTACTCGCACCACCAGTACGCAAAAGGGTAATAGGTCCACAGAAGTTATCCTAATCTATTACTCGCACCATCCGTACACAAAAAGAGTAGTAGGTCCACAAAATATTATTCAAATCTATTTGCTCGTATTTCCAGACGCACAAAAGGGCAATAGGTCCACAAAAAGTCTCCCAATGGGATATCCTTTATTAAACACAAATGCTGTATTAGGCCTTCTAGTACAAGCACCACAGATACCACAAACAAAAAATGGGGTGAATGTATTCTATTTCTTCAAAATCAGTTACATTCATAGGACAACATCAGAACAGGAAGTAAAGGATTACATTGATATCCAAAAAAAGTGAAACACAAACTACAGCTAAAGACAGACAGAAATACCAAGACAAAATACGGACATTTATTTTTTCGGAAACAGTATGGGAACCCATGAATCCTAGTTGTGTTGAGGCATATACCATTCCCTCAAACATTTCGCATACGAAGGATCTATTTGATTAAGGTCCTCGGCGGGGGCAGGAGAGTCAGAACTCCCAGTACTGCTACCCGCGGACTTGGGCTCCTCCTTCACAGCAACTTTAATCTTGGGAGTAATTCCCTCCCCGATGATCGCCAGCTCTTCTTTTACATCAACTTTTGGTATCACCTCCTCCTTAACAAACGGCGACTCTTGTTTGATGAGAGGAGGCAGTATCTCCTCCTTCACAATGGTCTCAATCTTCGGCGAAGATGCTACAAAAATTAAAGAAAAAAAAGATGGTCACAAGAAATCAAAGCGGAGGGTCTCTTTTTTTTGCGGCCCAGTCAGACAAAACCTATACAGCATGGTTATAAGGAGCATATGCGGTTTAAAATCAGGCAAGGTATATGCAGCCTAGTCAAGCATAGCCTATGCGGCCCACTTATGAGGGGTGCGTATGCGGCTTAAATCAGGCAAGGCATATGCGGCCTAGTCAAGCATAGCCTATGCGACCCGCTTATGAGGGATGCGTATGCGGCTTAAAACAGGAGATACATATGCGGCCTAGTCAGGCGGAGATTATGCGGCCCGGTTATGAAGAGAGCACATGCGGCTCAGTCGCCCATGCGGATCAGTCACGCACATCCATGCGATTCAGTCATGTGATACTTATGCGGCTCAGTTCATGCGACCCTATTACACAGAATGCATGTGGCCCAGTGAGAAAGGGAGCGCCACGACTATGCACAAAAGGCGTTATAGCCAAAGCATAGCAGAGACATGTAAAAAGTGCACGTATAAAGCGTGCGATATAGCCATTTGAGTTCAAAATGCTCGTCCGTCCACCATCCTTACCATGGATAGGAGGCTATACGTTGAAATGAATGCAGAATGGGTCTATCGCTATCAATGTTGAGGCAAGCCCCTTCCCTTTGTTAGAAGTACCGGTCGACTTGGAAGCTTGGGAGGCCATGGCTAGAAGAGGTTGAAAAGAGAAGAAGATGAGAGAAAGCAAGAGGGGTTCTCTTACTGCTGCACGGCCTACATATTTATAGGCTACCAAGAAGTAGAAACGGATAGGCACCGCTTCGATTATCGTGCCATTGAAAGATAATGATGGCCCTTGGGATTCTATCCTTTATAACCGATACAGTAACCGAAAAGGCAGTACCAAATCAAGACATTAAATGCAGCAGTGACAGCGGGCAGTATGGATGGGATCTCCCTGCGGCACAAGATCTCTCTACGGCATAAGATCTCCCTGCGGCACAAAATTTCCCTACGGCTCAACGTCTCTCCTGACTCGAAGACTCCCTGCGGCTTGACAAAACCCCATGCTTCTTATTCAAAGTATTCCAAATTTATAATTTGAAAACTTTAAAGGGGGTCTTGTAGAAACATAGAAATTATGGGGTTCATATGGATCACAACTGACCGTATGAGTACTTTGGGCCAAATTGGTCTGCATAAAGAAGAGCCGTATGACAGACTCGACATGCCCCATCCGGCCCATCTTTACTATCTCAGATTATATACTAAAAAGCAACCAGACTGATTTGAGCCACAGAAGGAAGAGTTGATTATGCGGCCAAGACGATCGGCCCTTTTGATAAAGCTGACAAACTCTGTCAAAACTGACAAAAATGACAGCTAACACTCTGACAAAAAGAAGATAAGACATGACACAGGGTCCACGTGCCTAGACATGGCCATGCGGCCAGAAGGATTGCGACCCGAGACGCATGAACCTTATGTGGCTCAATCTATGTGCTTTATGCGGCACAGAATATAGAATCTATGCGACTTGAAAGTCCCCAAGCTACATGCGGACTAAGGGAGACTGCGATTTAAGCTGCATGAGTTTTATGCGGCCCAGCATGATCGAACACTAAAAGACCTATGCGGCTCAAAATGACTCAAGCAGACTGATCCTATCCTGTGATAGGACACGTGGCAGGAAGACCAAGTCTCAACCACCCAGATTTGCTGTAACAAAATCTCAAAAAGTCACCAGCTGCCGGCCAAAGAGTGGGTCTTTGTGTGCTATTGTAGCCACGTGGTCACGTGGCCGTCTATGCGGCTTAAGATATCTATCACTATAAATAGTAGGTTACCATACCCATGCAAAAGGCTGGCAACCTACGAAGGGCAATTTCTTCAAGAGCAAGGATCGTGTTAGATATTCCAAGGAATAAGGCAGAGTTGCTACACTTTCTCGAGCCTCTATCGTCACCCCCCAGAATCAAAAACTAAACAATTGTACTTAGATCGTTTCCTAGAATTTCTTTCTAGGCTTTCTCTTGTACTAGCGAGTTTGCAATCAAATTCAACGTCTCTGTAATACTTGTCTTTAATATTTAATGGCAAATACAGGGAGTATGACAGTTGATGAGTACAACACCGAGTTTAGTAGGTTGAGTCATTTTGCACCGGGGTTGGTTATGACGAAGCTGGAGAAAGCCAAAAGATTTCATAGAGGCCTGAGTATAGAGTTGCAGAGATACACCAACTCCGAGTTGAGGGTCTCCTAAGTAGCTGTTCTTGCAGAGGCTAGAACTCAGGAGGCGATAAGCAAAAAGGCGCACCGACGAGCTACTTCGACGATGGGACCAGCTAAGACCATTATAGGAGGGCCAGTGAGACGTCCTCCCTCACCAGCATCACCAGAGGATAGGGCCATATCAGGCACAGGAGAGGGCCACTTGCCACTTCTATGGCAAAGTTGGTCATATTCAGAGAGATTGTCGACGATGACTGGGTCATTGCCTAACTTGCGGATCGAGTCAGCACCAAGCTAGAGATTGCTCATTTCAGAGGACCGATCCACAGAACCGGCAGCAGATTCAGAGGCTAGCCATTACGAGAGCAGGAGCACCACGACTAGCCTTACCCCCTCAGGCAACCCAATTTCAACAGGCTAGAGCACAAACGGGTAATCAAAGAGTTAGGAAGGCTTTTGCACTAGCTGTAAAAGAGACAGAACCAGAGGTGGACATCATAGTAGGTATGGTTTTAGTTGCATCATTTTCTGCCATCATATTATTTGACACTGGAGCCACCCATTCATTCATAGCTACTAGCTTTGCCACTAGACACAGTATATCCATGTCATCTTTACCTAAAAATATTAGAATCCTCACTGGAGGAGGAGTTGTATATGTTAGTGGTATTTGTAGAGATTATTCTGTTGTGATAGGTGGTAGAGAGATGAAGGCACGACTTCTTGTATTTCCTATGTCGACATTCGACGTAGTTCTCGGAATGGACTGGTTGAGCAAGCATTTCACTCTCATAGACTACCATAAGGGCAGTATTGTCTTAGACCACCGAATGTGACGGAGTTCGAGTTCACTAAAAAAGAAGACTTGAAAAGCGATGCACCTGTATTGGGGACTCACATGATGATGCAGAACACCCCTTAGCACCCTGTTATTGCTGAGTTCGAGGATGTGTTCCCCGAGGATTTGCCAGGACCACCTAATCGAGATATTGAGTTTTCTATTGAGCTTATTCCCGGAGCTGAGCCTATTTCATCTCGAGTATATCATTTAGCACCCAAGGAGTTGGTGGAGATGAAGACACAGATTGATGACTTATTAGAGAAAGGCTTTACTCGTGCCAGTGCGTCAACGTAGGGAGCACTAGTTCTTTTTGTGCCAAAGAAAGACGGGGCAGTGCGCATGTATTTCGATATTTGCCATGAAATATAAAAGAGCAGAACAGTTTTATGGGAGGACTAGACTTTTACTTCACGTTACAAACTCGCTTGTACAAAGAAAGCCTAGGGACGAAAACCTAGGTACAGCAATCTAAGTACAATTTTTTATTTTTGATTCTGGGGGTGACGGTATAGGCTCGGGAAAGCGACGGCAGCTCTGTCTTACTCCTTGGACGATCAGACGTAGCCTTGGCTCCTGAGACGAGATGGTTGGCGTTGACGAAGAAATGCTCCTCTTGCTCTCCTCGTATTGCTCTTCTGGCTTATCTCTCTCTGGATTGATCTCTGTGGATTTTTCTCTCTGATTATTGGGGGAGCGTCTCTCTGTATGTGCGTATATCTCTCTATGTCAATCTCCTTTTGCAAGGGAATGGCACCCTGCTATTTATAATAGTGGGGGGCATCATTAGGGTTTGCAATGATTGCCCATTCTCAAAGTGGCGGCGGCCTGGTAAATGATCAATCTGGACCATTAATCTTGAGCATGAAGGATCTGGGCCATTAATGAGGATTATGCCAAATTATGTCAGCAATTAATGTTGATTGCAATAAATCCCCATTATGATGATTTGCTGATATCCGCAAATCTAAATGAATCAATTTAATTCCTTCTCTTGCCACGTGTCCCAAATCATTGGGATTTGACCCAAAATTTGATTATCTTTAGGACACGTGTCCTGTCATCATTGTTGAGCCGCATGAGGAGCGTTCATATTTGGGCCGCAAGAAGGTCGTCATGACCGAGCCGCATGAATAGTCTCTATACTCGAACCGCATGAAGGTTGTCATGACCGAGCCGCATGAATATGTTCATGACCAAGCCGCATGGGGGTCTTCATGGCCGAGCTGTATGAGAGTCTTCATGGCCGGGCTGCATGGATTTCTTTCATGGCCGAGCCGCATGGGGGACCATCATGATTGAACCGCATAGGTTTCTCTGCACTGGCCGCATGAACTCGTCTAGTCTGGCCGCATAAACTTGCCTCGAAGCTGTGAAGATTTTCTCCAGTTCCCTAGGAAGATAGTGCTTTTGTGTCAGTCATCATAACTACTTTACGTCAGGGCTGTCAGCTGTCAGCTGTCAGCCGTTAGAGCATTAATTGTGTTCAGTACGTTGGGCACAACTGCTTTGAAGGCCACGTGGCCTCTCTCTGTGGGCCGTATGGAGTTTACTCGAGTTGCCTATGTGTTTGAGCCGCATGTCCATGTTGGTGACTTTTGAGCCGCATGAAGCTCGTCTGATTTTGAGCCGCATGAAGCTTCCTGGGTTCTGTGCCGCATGAAGAATGTCTCATGACCGAGCCGCATGAAGGACGTCTCATGACCGAGCCGCATGAGGAATATCTCATGACCGAGCCGCATGAAGGACGTCTCATGACCGAGCCGCATGAGGAATGTCTCATGACCGAGCCGCATGAAGGACGTCTCATAACCGAGCCGCATGAGGAATTTCTCATGACCGAGCCGCATGAAGGACGTCTCATGACTCGCATGAGGAATGTCTCGATCTGCCCGTGCACTCGCTTTGTGGGCCCGGGTATCCCGAACACACGAGTGCGTAGGTATCATGTTTGCTCCCTGATGTGGGGGCTAATAGAAACACTTGCCCTCGATCTTTGTTGGGAGACTCTTGAGAACCACTCTATCCGTTTGCCGCCGGGTGCTGGACACAGGCGGCTCCGTACAACTTTCCATCAGAGGTCTGCTTAGCGGGACGCTCTTGATGGTCAGAGGTTGGGACAGCTGACTGAACCCGATGAGCTCGCGCTGCCCTAGACTTCTTCTACTTAGCACCCGAAGGTGCATAATAGGAAGAGTCCAAGTTTGGAAGGAGGGAAGAGAAGTTGGTGCCCTTTTCAAAGGAGGTAAGGGGCTCTATTTATAGAATGGAGTGAGCCCTTTCTTCTTCTCCTTTCCGATGTGACTAAAAGCAATATTTTTCATGCTTCTACAGGACCCCCTTCAAAGTTTCCAAATTGCAAATTTGGAACACTTTGAATAAGAAGCATGGAAAGTAGATTTGTTTAGGTGTGGTAATCCAATCAAAGGTAGCATGGACGTGATAGGTTTGGGTACTTCCGCTGGAGATTTTATGTGGACTTATCATCCTTGACGTACCTTGGTTTTAGGTACGGATAATAAGTTGAGAGAGGGAACCATCATATTTACTCAGAGGTGGTATGGACGTGGTAAATATAAGGTTGATGGTAGAGCTTTCCTACTCAGAGGTGATATGGACATGGTATGAGTGAACTCGAATGAGGATACATAGAACAACTAAGAGGTGCTATCAACGTGGAAGTTCTATGCATTGGGTGAAAGAATGCTATGAAACAGCTGGGCTCCGAAAGCATGTGATGATGAAGAAAGATGTGGATGTACTAAGGGACCTAGTACGGCATTTGTGGTCAGCAGAGGACATTTGTGGGCCTATTATCCTTGGTATACCTTGGTTTTAGGTACGGATAATAAGTTTGATAGGGATACCTAGAACAACTCCGCGGTAAGGCGGATATGGAGGTTCTTGGTATCGGGCGAAAGAATGCCATGGAGCAGTGATCAGTTTTCTGTTTTCTTTCACTGTTTTTCTTTTTTTTGTCAAGGGATGTTATCCTAGATGATGTAGTACTTTGAATCTTGAATAAATGAGTATGTTTCAACTCATCTTCTCCTTCTTGTACTTGTGGTGTTTGTAGAATTGGACCTGCTGGAGGGATTATTTGTGGACCTGTTACCCTGGGCGTACCTTAGTTTTAGGTACGAGTAACAAGTTTTGGAGAAGAATACCTAGAACAACTTCGCGATAAGACAGCTATAGAAGTTTTTGGTACTTGAGAGAATGCCAGGGAGCATCTGGGCTCCTAGGCATGATAGGGAAGGGATGGGCATGTACTGGAGACCCAGTACAGCATCTGTGGTCGACTGAGGTCATTTGTGGTCATCAGAGGACATTTATGGTCAACAGAGGACATTTGTGGTCAACAGAGGACATTTATGGTCAACAGAGGACATTTGTGGACCTATTATCCTTGTCGTACTCCGGTTGTGGGTACAGATAATAGGTTGAAAGGGAACCGACATACTTACTCAGAGATAATAAGGACATGGCAAGTATGAAGGTTTCTTCTATGGAGCCTTCCCACTCAGAGATAATGAGGACATGGTAGGAGTGGACTCAATGAAGAGGGGGTACATAAAACGACTCAGAGGTAATGAGGACATGGAAGTTTTATGTAGGGGGTGCTTTGTTTTTGGCGGAAGTGAAACGACTCAGAGGTAATGAGGACATGGCCGTTTTGGAAATTTGTGGATCGCTTACCCTTTTTTGTGCATTGGAAGTATGGGTATTGGATCATGGGGGAGGATCTCTTCCAGGAAGAAAGTTCAGAGGTATGATCATACATGACTTTCTTTTCTGAAAGAGTGACCGGGATGTGAGTTCAGAGGCACTGTCGGGTACATGACTCGATATTGTGAAAGTGTGAGTTCAGAGGCACCAGCGGGTACATGACTCGATAATCTGGGATGTTGTGGATGTGAGTTTAGCGGCACCGGCGGGTACATAACTCAGCCATTTTGGAAAAATGTAGATGTGAGTTCAGCGGTACTAGCGGGTACATGACTCAATAATTTGGAGAATTTGGAATATGAGTTCAGCGGTACCGGTGGGTACATGACTCAATAATCTGGAATTTGGAATATGAGTTCAGCGGTACCGGCGGGTAAATGACTCAATAGTCTAAAATTTTGGAATATAAGTTCAGCGGTACCAGCGGGTACGTAACTCAATAATCTGGTGTTTGGAGAATATGAGTTCAGCGGTACCGGCGGGTACGTAACTCATTGCTTCAAAAGATTTGTCATCGGGATGTGAGTTCAGCGGTACGAGAGAGTACATGACTCATCACTTTGGCATATTTGTAGTCAGGATGCGAGTTCAGCGGTACCAGCGGGTACGTAACTCATCACCTTGGCAGATTTGTAGACGGGATGCGAGTTCAGCGATACCAGCAGGTACGTAACTC
The DNA here is from genome assembly GCA_029216955.1 of Iris pallida. Lineage (NCBI taxonomy): Eukaryota > Viridiplantae > Streptophyta > Magnoliopsida > Asparagales > Iridaceae > Iris > Iris pallida. The sequence goes on from JANAVB010011999.1 coordinate 18,599,846, forward strand.
ACCGATCTTGGAAATTTGTAGTCAGGATGTGAGTTCAGCGGTACCAGGGGGTACATGACTCACAATCCGAGAGATTTGAAGTCGAAGTGTAAGTTCAGCGATATCTGCGGGTATATGACTCACAATCCGAGAGATAGTTGGAAAGTGTCGTTTAGACATAGTACTTCTTGAGGAACTTGTCGTTGTTGTTTGTTGGTATTAGGGCATTTGCCCTTATCCTCTCCACCCGAGATGTGCAATCCCACTTGGCGAGCCTTCTTCAATCGTTCTTCGGCGCTTGTGGCGCTGATGATGAACGTCTTCCAGTCCATGGATTGACTTTCGCCCATCCAGAGACTGATTGTTGGGAGGAGTCTCTTTTGGCAAATTTCAATCAAGGAGGAATCTGGATTTCCAGAGGGCAACTTCATGGCGGTTTGGCGGAACCGCTCGATGTAGTTCCTTGTGAGCTCTTTCTCCCCTTGGACGACGTCCATGAGGGTGGACATGGTGATGTCCTGCCCTACTTCGTAGAATCTCTCCAAGAACATGCACTTGAAGCCGGCGAAGGAGTGGATGCAGTTGTCCGGCAGGTTACGATACCAGTCGAAGGCGACTCCTTCCAATGCACCGATGAATAATCGTGTGAGAATGGCATCGTCATGGAGCAGATGGTCGGTGGTGACCTCGAAGTAAGTGATGTACCGACTGACGGAGGTCTTGCCATCATACGGGTTGATGTTGAACGGCTTATATCTTGGCGGGAATGGAACATCCCTCCAGGCAGCAGGGTACGGTTGCCGTATTCTGAGGTCTTGAGAGTTTTTTCGAGCGTGAAACATGGCTCGGGGCTCCTGGACCTCTCTTCTTGCTTCGCGGGCCTCATCCACAGCGGTGGGGGCCGTTACTTCAGGAGGATTATTGCCCGGGTTCGGTGCTGCTGAATTCGAGTCCATATTGACCGCGGGACCCGCACTTGTTTGGCCAGGCGTCCCTCCTTGCAGAGTTGGAAGGGCCACTTTGATCTCATCTACAGACTTGACCAAGGCAAGCAATATGGCTTCGAGCGTGTCGATGCGTTGGCGATCACTAGAACCACCTTGGCTGCTGTCCGTCATGAACACCGTCTTTACATGAGAAGAGACGGACGGAACGGTGGAGGAAGTGCCCTCTGAATCGTATCCTTGTAGCGAAAAATCATCGGGGTATGTGGGTATATTCTCTTCTGATTCAGGCTCGGAAGGAATCGTACCCCCAATCTCCGAGTTCGCCTCATCTTGGGAGTTGTGGATGTCGTCGGGGACGTCGAGGTTTGCTGCATCCGATGGGAGAGTTATCTCCCCCGGCTCCTCTTCTTGGAACATTGGGTTGCTGTGGATGCTCGGAGGGGTGCTACCCCCAGCCCCAACAACCCCCTGCGTTATGGACGACGAACCCCCCACTGTAGCAGATTTCGTCTTAGAGCGGGTACCTTGGAAAACTCCGGTGGTGGGCGCCCGCTTAGACGATAGTCTTTTAGTCGCAGTGGTTGAGATCATCAGGCTGGGAACATTCGTCTTCTTCCCCCTTCCATCAGCGGGGACTTTTCGAGCAGAGTTGCAGAAGACGACGGGTAGTGCCTCGTCTTCTGAAGATGGCTGTTGCAGTCTTTGAAAGACAGACCGCCGATCTTCTTGCATATTGCAGCAGCAGTTGACGATGACTTGGGTGCAGTGACGTCCGTGGGAGGACTCTTTGCACCGTGATGCATCTTCTCTTTCCTTGCGTTTGTGGAGGATGGCCTCACGCAAGTCACTTGCTTTGCTGGCTCGGGAATTTCGGGCACGCGAGTGTGTAGGCCTCCCGCCTGCTCCCTGATTCAAAGGTAGCTCGTATACTTACCTTCGCTCGTTACTGGGAGATGCTTGATGACTATCCCGCCCATTAGCCACATGAGGTATGGTACGAGTAGCCTTATACAACTTTCTATTAGAGGCCCGCGTGACAATCAGCGGGACGCTCTGATAGTCAGAGGTTGGGGCAGCTGACTGGGCTTGGTGAGCCCGCGCTGCCCTAGACTTCTTCCTTTTTGCACTTACGGATGCGTAATAGGAAGAGTCCAAGTTGGATACCACAGAGTCTGGCTTATCATCCAGAGAACCATCAGGGTCAGGACCGCATGAGAGACGATCGAAGACTGATCGAGAGAAGCGTGGAACAGACGCTATGCGGCTAGGATTGGAAACCGTACAGGCTGTCTGCATGCGGTTGTCTTTAGCTGTCGGATGAGTTATTCTTGTGTGACTAGGAGTCACGACCGTGCAGGCTGGCCTCATACGGTTGGCAATTATGGCCGCATGGGTTTTTCCAAGCGATTGACTTCAGTAACCGCATAAGTTTCATCCATGCGGTTGGCAACTGTAGCCGCATAAGCTATGCGGCTGACAGATGTGGCCGCGTGAGTTTTCTTCCTGCGGCCGGCGGATGTAACCGCATAGGCTTTCTCCAAGCGGCTAGAACCCTTATGCGGCTCGAATCGCATAGAGTTCCTCTTTGCCCCTGCAAGTCCAGCATCATAATGTTTTCTTCTGCCGGACTTGGGGACAGCAGAGTCGTCTATGATCTGAAGTGGGGTCACAGGAGAGTCTTCTCCGCCGTTTTGAGCGACAGAGGGTATCTCTGCAAGAGCTTCAGTAGGAACGAATGATCGGGGTCTCCACTCCTTGCGGGCCTTCTTTGTGCGGGCTCGCTTCTGGACCGGGCCAGCGCTCTTGTCGGAGAGCATTTCTTCGAACGCCTGTTGGTCGCACCGGGCGACCATCTTTTGTTGCGTTGAGCCAAGCTTGGCTGTATCCGATTGCGTCACCAACTCCTCAGCCGTGGAGAAGTTTGTCCCCAGCAGAGTCGCCATCGTGTTTGCCATGAAATATAAAAGAGCAGAACAGTTTTATGGAAGGACTGGACTTTTACTTCACGTTACAAACTCGCTTGTACAAAGAAAGCCTAGGGTCGAAAACCTAGGTACAACAATCAAAGTACAATTGTTTATTTTTGATTCTGGGGGGTGATGGTAGAGGCTCGGGAAAGCGACGGCAGCTCTGCCTTACTCCTTGGACGATCGGATGTAGCCTTGGCTCCTGAGACGAGATGGTTGGCGTTGACGAAGAAATGCTCCTCTTGCTCTCCTCGTATTGCTCTTCTGGCTTCTCTTTCTGTGGATTGATCTCTGTGGATTTTTCTCTCTGATTATTGGGGGAGCGTCTCTCTGTATGTGCGTATATCTCTCTATGTAAATCTCCTTTTGCAAGGGAATGGCACCCTGCTATTTATAATAGTGGGGGGCATCATTAGGGTTTCCAATGATTGCCCATTCTCAAATTGGCGGTGGCCTGGTAAATGATCAATCTGGACCATTAATCTTGAGCATGAAGGATCTGGGCCATTAATGAGGATTATGCCAAATCATGTCATCAATTAATGTTGATTACAATAAATCTCCATTATGATGATTTGCTGATATCCGCAAATCTAAATGAATCAATTTAATTCCTTCTCTTGCCATGTGTCCCAAATCATTGGGATTTGACCCAAAATTTGATTATCTTTAGGACACGTGTCCTGTCATCATTGTTGAGCCGCATGAGGAGCGTTCATATTTGGGCCGCATGAAGGTCGTCATGACCGAGCCGCATAAAAGATTTCATGACCGAGCCGCATGAATAGTCTCTATACTCGAACCGTATGAAGGTTGTCATGACCGAGCCGCATGAATATGTTCATGACCGAGCCGCATGGGGGTCTTCATGGCCGAGCTGTATGAAAGTCTTCATGGACGGGCCGTATTGATTTCTTTTATGGCCGAGCCGCATGGGGGACCTTCATGATTGAACCGAATAGGTTTTTCTGCACTGGCCGCATGAACTCGTCTAGTCTGGCCGCATAAACTTGCCTCGAAGCTGTAAAAATTTTCTCCAGTTCCCTAGGAAGATAGTGCTTTTGTGTCAGTCATCATGACTACTTTACGTCAGGGCTGTCAGCTGTCAGCCGTCAGAGCTTTAATTGTGTTCAGTACGTTGGGCACAGCTGCTTTGAAGGCCACGTGGCCTCTCTCTGTGGGCCGCATGGAGTTTACTCGAGTTGCCTATGTGTTTGAGCCGCATGTCCATGTTGGTGACTTTTGAGCCACATGATACTCTTGAGCCGCATGAAGCTCGTCTGATTTTGAGCCGCATGAAGCTTCCTGGGTTCTGTGCCGCATGAAGAATGTCTCATGACCGAGCCACATGAAGGACGTCTCATGACCGAGCCGCATGAGGAATGTCTCATGACCGAGCCGCATGATGGACGTCTCATGACCGAGCCGCATGAGGAATGTCTCATGACCGAGCCGCATGAAGGACGTCTCATGACCGAGCCGCATGAGGAATGTCTCATGACCGAGCCGCATGAAGGACGTCTCATAACTGAGCCGCATGAGGAATGTCTCATGACCGAGCCGCATGAAGGACGTCTCATGACTCGCATGAGGAATGTCTCGATCTGCCCGTGCACTCGCTTTGTGGGCCCGGGTATCCCGAACACACGAGTGCGTAGGTATCATGTTTGCTCCCTGATGTGGGGACAAATAGAAATACTTGCCCTCGATCTTTGTTGGGAGACTCTTGAGAACCACTCTATCCGTTTGCCGCAGGGGGCTGGACACAGGCGGCTCCGTACAACTTTCCATCAGAGGCCCGCTTAGCGGGACGCTCTTGATGGTCAGAGGTTGGGACAGCTGACTGAGCCCGATGAGCCCGCGCTGTCCTAGACTTCTTCTACTTAGCACCCGAAGGTGCATAATAGGAAGAGTCCAAGTTTGGAAGGAGGAAAGAGAAGTTGGTGCCCTTTTCAAAGGAGGTAAGGGGGCTCTATTTATAGAATGGAGTGAGCCCTTTCTTCTTCTCCTTTCCGATGTGGGACTAAAAGCAATATTTTCCATGCTTCTACAATCGACTACAGAGCCTTGAATGCAGTGACAGTGAAGAACAAGTACCCCTTGCCGCGCATAAACGATTTATTCGACCAGCTGAGTGGGTCCAAGGTATTCTTGAAGATCGACTTGCGATCGGGCTATCACCAACTGAAGGTTCGGAAGGAAGATATTCCGAAGATGGTGTCTCGATCGAGGTATGGACCCTACGAGTTCTTGGTCATGCCTTTCGGGTTGACCAATGCTCCCGCGGTCTTCATGAACTTAATGAACAAGATCTTTCATCAGTACATGGACAAAATTTTAGTTATCTTTATAGATGATATCTTGATATACTCGAAGACCAACCGGTAGGTATCCTTGATCGCCGAGTGAAGGTGTTGCGGAATCAATCTATACCATTGGTTCGCGTGGTATGGAAGCATCACTTGCTAGGGTAGTCTACTTGGGAGCACGAAGACGACATCTGAAATCGTTACCAGCATTTGTTCGAAGACCAAGGTACGTTTGCATAATTACATATTTTTAAAGGCATTGCATTACATACCCCCCCCCCCCCCCCCCGACATTAGTTTTAATTTCGAGGACAAAATTTCTTTAAGTTTGGTAGGATGTAAACCCCCACATTTTTATATTATTTATTTTAGTATTTTATTTATTTTTGTTATATCTATCTCTAAATTAATTTATTAGTTGTTTTGCTAATGCATGCATTTATACATATATAGATGTTTATGTTTGTACATTATAATGTCATAAGTAGTCTACAGTATAATTTGGAAATTTAGATATTTTTATATATTTTTTTAGAAGTAGGCGCATATGGATGTTGCCGAAGTATGGGAACTGACAGAACTTGATTTCGCTGTGCGTGTGCGACGAAATCAGTGCGTATCCGTTAAGATACCCCCGTATCGACGTTTTGCAAACTTGACCATAACTTTATGTACGTTCGTCGAATCGATATGAAACTTGCGCCAGCATGACCGCATCAAAATTTTGGTCATGTGAGCCAAGTTTGGTCTGAATTTGAGAAGGTCGATCGGAATACCTATTTGACGGGTCCGCGACCCGATCCAACGGGCGAAATTATACACGGCCCGCCGGAATCCAACTTTGGCCATACGATTGGGTTCGTCTCCTCAAACCGAATCAGTAAACATGTAGGTTGACTACTTTAGAGACCTTAGATACAGACACGCAATTCAGTGCAAAGCGGGTCCAACGGCGGACATCGTTTTGACCCAAAATTATGATTTTGCCCTGTTCTGGAATTTGACTTTCGGACAGGCATTTCCTAGAGATATCGTTTACACCGAAAATGTTTTTCATGTTTGTTTCATCATCCAGAGTCATCTGTGAATTGTGAGTTTTTGGTGCTGCCGCTTACGACTGTTGGATTGCCTTCCTCGCACCGCAGGCAAGTATACCTTGCCATAGATTCTGATTGTGCTCATTTATTTTCAGTATATTTTATTATTGCATATTAATTTCTCTTATTTGTCATTTTGTTTATATTGTGCGTCCAAGTCACACTTGGGTGCAGGCGACTAGATTTAGTCATTTTCGTTATTTTATATTTTATTATGCATATCGACCTAGTGTTAGACGACCACCTTATGAGTGTGGGATATTTTTGTATCCCCTATGGCCTTGACAAATGTGTATCACGTGATGAGTGAGTTCATATAGGACACGGACCTGCGTACTCGACTGGCCATCGATACGTATGGGTCGTGCGACGGATAGGAGGTAACTGCTACTAGCGTGTCGAGTTAGAAACCATAGCAGTTGCCAACTGGACAGGTTGTTGATACATCTTAGATATGAGCATTTGGGGGAGGGGACAACTACTAGCGTAGGGGCTACATTTACATTTTTACACACATTTGTGGGCCGATAGTGAAACGTAAGAGTGCTACTTTCTGCCCCTGGCCAAGAGCGACTCGGATGAGCGCTACTTGCTGCCACTCTTTATTTACTCTGCTGATCTTATAGCCCCTGCGTAGAATGTTGTCCTCAAAGTGCATCTCATATAGACGGTTAGGAGAACATGTACTGTTATAGTTGCATATTTACACATTCTGTTATTTCGGCAAGTTTTTCTGTATCTTCTTACGTCCCTCTGAGGACCTGGTGATCTCTCAAAGATTAGACGAACATGATTATCCCTAGGAGTACGGTTAGGAGAACATGTAGTGTTATAGTTGCATATTTACACATTCTGTTATTTCGGCAAGTTTTTTCGGGAAGTTTTTCTTTATTATCTGAGACTATATAGTGGACATCTTTTTATCTTCATCTTTCTGTTTTGAGGAGGTTGGACTCCATTTAGTTTAGATTATTTTTTATAGCTGTTTGGAGTAGGTATGTCCACCCGATTATCTCTTTGACTTCTTTTATTTATTGAGACTTATTATACTTTCTGTGATGAGCTGTGGATGAGATATAGTTATTTATATTGTGGCTTATCATGTTATATTATTTTTAGCTTATGTAAAAATATGAGGATACCACATATTGGTTTATTCTTCGTATATGTGCAGCTGGCATGTTGACGTACTTAGTCCTATGTATTTTGGGACTGGGGCATTACACATGAGCCACGTGCGTGAACCGATAAAGGCTAACATCAGTAAAAACTCTTCGGGTCTTGTGAAACTTACGACTGTATATATTCAAAAAGATTGTCAATAATCTTTCAAACTTTAAGGCGTTATCTTCTTGCATTAAAATCGAGAAGAACATGTGCCCCCACAGCAATGTGCGAAGAGGTCATGCGCCCAAAACAGCCATGCTCCCAGGCGAGGACATGCGACCAGAACATACTACTACCCATGCTTCTTGTTCAAAGTATTCCAAAACTTGGCAGAAAGTTTTGAAAACTTTGAAGTGGGTCTTGTAGAAGCATGGAATTTCAGGCGCATCTTAGGCCAAAAGTCCTATATGCCCTAACTCTCATGCGCCCAAATTGACATGCGCCAGAAAACTCAGCAGAACACTTGGCACATCAGAAAACAACATTGAGACATAAAAATTGGACTTTTATTTCATATGAAAGTCTATTACATGTCTAAAACTCTTTTACAAAGGAGAATCCTTCTACAAAGAGAAAGAAAATCATAAAAGCTACAGCCAAGCACATCACTTGTCAGGTGCATAACTCGAAGTGCTATAGCCAGGCGCATCACTCAAGTGCTACAACCAAGCGTATTATTCCAGCATCACAGCGTAGGCGGATCCTCGTGCATAGTCAGAGTGAATAACTTCCTCGTCAGCGTGCGAGCACTCTAGTAGGAGGAGTGGCTCTTCTAGCCTAACAAAATCGAGGCACGATAGCCTCGATCTGCGACTCTTCCAGCATAACAGAAATCGGGGCACAACCGTCCTGACCTTTGGATGCAACAGGCACCTTCATCCTATGTTGGGACACGACGATCCTAATATTTGGATGCAACAGGCACTTTCATAGGTTGTACGAAAACAGAGCCAATGGTGAATAAACCAACTCGGCACATCTTCGTCTTAGGAAGGAGTTCATCATCAAAGCTTCTGCGAACGAGGGGATCAACAACTCGCCGAGGAAGGGTATCGATCGAGTTCGTCTCCATGAGAGAAAGCCAAATGCTTCACAAAGCTATTTATAAGCGGGGGAACCCTCGCCCATGCGCCAAGTGGTAGTCTCCTCATATTCAGTGCAATGAATTTGCATTAATAACGATGAATCTGCCTCTTCGTATTCAGCCAAGTCAAACAGTCGTTAACGCCTCGAAGAACTCAACAGACGAGCTAATGAGGATGTGTCATGCGGTAGATGCGCTGTCAGCACAATACGCTTCGTACAGATGCGCCCAATGGGACATAGACCTATGTGCCTAGTGGGGCATAAACTGATGCGCCTACTTAAACTCGTCACCCATCAAGCATTTAATGCTATGTGACAGAGTTGGCAGCATGTTCCCTAAAGACTGAACGGTTGGCAGCTTTTTGCAGAAAATGAAGAGCCACAGACGTCAGCATCATCATTACTTGCTTTTGTTGGCTACAACTTTCCTTGCCATATGGTTGGCCGATCACTCGCATGCACCTCCACAGCCATATGCCTAGAAGTCTGCATGCGCCTCAAAAGCCATGTGCCCCGACTTACTCCTGATCCCTAAATAACAGAAGCCAAGTCTTTGTATGTGCCTCCACAGCCATGCACACGAAGCTCTGTATGCGCCTTAGAAGCCATGTGCCCAGACTTGCCTGTGACTCCTAAAAGTCATAAAGCAAGTCGCCCCATGCGCCAGATCCTAGGGACATCCTGATACAAAGCTCTGTATGCGCCTCAGAAGCCATGCGCCAAGACTTGTCTGTGACCTCTAAAAATCATAGACCAAGTCGCCCCATGCGCCAGATCCTAGGTGCATCCTAACAGATCACCCTCCACCAAATTCGAGATCTTTGAGCCATGTGTACAAGTAGTAACCACGATCAATCAAGAACAGTAACAACATGGAATATAAAGATATAGCAGTAAAAAATGATATAGAGATACATGTAGTATAAAATAAAGGCAATATAATATTATAGTGAAACTTGCCTTGCTCCGGAAAAGGATGAAGTCGTGACTCGCGACGTTACCCTATCTACATCGTCACATAAAAGATCATAAGTTAGATATGAAAATCCCACTCTAAAAACCCTAGAAAGTGGCTAATAGTTTAACATAACTAATCCTATTTAATTATGAAATAAATTAATTTAATCTAATATAATTCTGAAATAAAGATTAACCATAAGTTTTTGGCCCAAGAAAGTCACGGCTTACAATTCGGGAACCGTGGCACGCATATCGAAGTGTATAATTGACTAAGTAGTCAAACGACATAAACCCCATGACTTGAGTGCGAACCCCAGTAGATATCGGTGCCACAAGTGCAGTGGAATTGAACGTGCCATAAAATCACGCTTTGGTCAAAAGATATCGCCATTATGGCTAACCGTGACCAAATCGATGATTCGATGGCCAAAACTGAGTTCTATGAATTAATTAAAATATTAAATAAATGTATTAATTTCAGGAAGAATTATATGTCGTAGATCTCTGTGTTAGATTTCAGAAACTACAAACACTTTATGACTCTGATTCCTGGTTCTCCCAGGATCTAGAAAACAAAGAAACGTGTCAAATTTTGGACAACCGACACTGCATGAATTTTCCAAAAATTTAGGTTCAAAATTTATGAAAATAAATAAGATTTTCAGAAACTATACCTTAATACGATTCCAACAAAAAATGATGCACGAAAATCACCTTTGCTTTGGCGGTAATCGCTTCCTGAAGTTGAAGAACTCCTAGATCAAACCCCACACTCTCTCTCTTAAATTTTCTAATTACGGTAGAATATAATTAATTAGGGTTACGTAATATACTATATATATAGAGATAAAGGGACAGTGAGCCGCAACTCAACGTGGGCTATGTGTCATGCATCCAACGCTTCCCGCTCGGATCGAGCGGTGCAGGGTGAAGCCGGCTCAGCTTAACCCGAGTTTGACTCAAATTGGAGCGGCTCGGCTCCCAATCTGGCTCGGAGACCGAGTCAAAACTGACCCGCAGGGCCGGGTCGCTGACGGACGGGTCCCCCTTCCAACTGTGCAGAGAATGGCCTATGGGCCATGTCGGGGCTGACTTGGTAATAATTTGGGAAAAAGGTTTTTTGTTAGCAGAAGATAGTTTTTAACTCCATTTTGCTCCACAAAAATCATAATAAATACTAAAAATAGTCAAAAAATTATAGGAAAAATCTAGAAAATATAAAATAACCTATTTAACCCTATAAAAATATTTTTCGTCAACTTTTGGTCTTAGGTTTTCTAAGATAAATCCTAAAAGTCCTAGAAATAGGCTTTTTCCTATATTTAATTATCTAAAAATATACCAAAAATTCCTAGAAAAATCTAGAAAGTAGTTTTTAAGGTTCTAGAGCCTAAATAAAATATTTGGCCTCTAAAATGACACCAGGTTCCCTCACTAATTATCTAAAAGCCTTTCAAAAATATTCAAAAATAAACATAAAAAAATGGGAAGTGGGCTTACAATAGTAACCCATACGCCGTAATCGGTCCTGTAGCTTAGGACCGGGTTGGTGAGCTCCGCAAGTGCCATCGTGCACCTCCCGGAGTGCTTCTTTTGCTTCGGCATCCGATAAGCAACGAAGGAGGTGTCCGTCGTAAGAACGATGATACAACATTTTAGTAGATGTGTCCTAGTAGAAACCGGAGTGAGCATCTCCTAATGGAAGTACCTTTCTTCAAGTCCTCGGGTAGGACTCCATAGACTACATAGTCTATGAATGGGAATCACCAATCTTCATTATTAACATTAGTGTTTATCTGTACTGAGTGGCTTAGAGATATGCATAGGTTATTCTTTGGGCAACCAATTATAGACCCATCACAGTGACAGAGTACTGGGTCCCAATAGGGGCTACAAAAGAAGCGATGAGGCCAGCGAGAGCGTCGACTTCCAGGTTTTGTAGTCGAGGTACGTATTCTATAAAGAACCCGGTTAAGTTAGAGATGATGTCGATTGCCGCCTGATGGTAGGGAACTAGATCCTTATGTCGAACCTCGTACTGGCTTCTAACCTGATTTACTATCAGCTTTGAATCACCATAGGCCTTTAAGTAGTCGACTCCCAACTGTTAAGCAAGCTGCAGTTCGATGATAAGGGCGTTGTACTTGACGACGTTGTTGGTGCATGATTTCTAGAGGAAATATGTGAAATGAATGAGTAGGCCCTCGGAAGTGACCAGGACCACCCTACTCCTACAATAATCTTGCCTTTGGGGCCTTTTCTTGAAGCACCGTCGAAGAACATCCGCCAAACGGGCTCTTTCATGACCGTGTTGGACTCAAAGACCTCGTCTGGTATACCGTCATAGAGTTTTGACATTTCTGGAACAGGGTGTACTGTCAAGAAATTGGTCAATGGTTGACCTTTAACCGCCTTCTACGGGGCTAACACCATGTCGTAAGGCGATAATAGGATTGCCCATGTAGCTAACCGAAAATTTAGCACTCCCGGCTTAGTCATGAGGACTCTGAGGGGGTTGACCCTCGAGGTGACGTAGATTGTCTGCCCAACTACATAATGTTGGGTCTTTTGAATAACAAAGACTAGGGCAAGGTACTCCTTTTTAACCTGATTATACCGATGTTCGACACCAAATATGGTCCTGCTTAAATAGTAGATTGCTTGATCGTGACCTACATCGCTTTTATGGGCTAGCAAGGCACCGAGAGAATGATCCATAGCACAGACGTAAAGTAAGAAGGGCCTTCCCATATCCAAGGCTACCAGGATTGGGGGATTGGTGAGATATTTTGTGACGTCATCGAACGCTTGTTCGCATTCTTTAGTCCAGACATAAGAAACTCCCTTCTTTATTAGCTTAGTGAAAGGTTGGCATCGCCCATAAAGATTTCCTTTTAATCTTCATATTTATGCCAGATGTCCTTGTAGACCACAGAGTTCACGGAGATTCTTTGGTGGAGCCACGTTGATGATGATCTTGGTCTTGTCAGGGTCGATGTGAATGCCCTCTGCTGTAACGATGAAGCCCAAGAACTTGTCGCTGGAAACCCCAAAAAAGACTTGATTGGGTTCATCTTTAGTTGATGTAGCCGCATCAGGTCGAATACCGTCTTTAGATCTTCCAAATGGTCGATCCTCCTTTGGCTCTTAATAGCAATGTCATCAACATAACATTCTACTATTTTTTGGAGGTGTTCATAGAATATAGTACTCATAGCCCACTGGTATGTTGCCCCTGCATTCTTCAGACCAAAAGGCATCACTGTGTAACAGTAGATTCCTTTTGGCATTCGGAATAAAGTGTACTTTCCTCGTTGGGAAACATTTTAATCTGGTTGTAGCCCGAAAACCTGTCCATAAAAGACAAACGTTTGAAGCCACAAGTTTTATCGATCATTACGTCCATAATTGGAAGGTAAAACTCATCTTTTAGACAGGTCGAGTTGACATCCCTGAAGTCTATGCAGACTCGAACCTTTCTGTTCTTCTTGGTGACCGAAACAACATTGGCTACCAAATCTGGGTGTTGCTCTTTGCGAATGAAACTGCTGGTGATGAGCATATTCACCTCAGTTTCGATAGCATCCATGACATCAAAGTGAAAGCACTGCTGTAGCTGTTTGATCATTTTAGCATATGGCCTAATGTTAAGCTTGTGTATTGCGACTTGCGGGTCTAATATTGGTATATCCTCATAGCTCATGGCGAAGACATCAATGTAATCCTAGATAAGTTATATCAAAGATTTTCAGTCCTCTCCTGTCAAACTTTTGCTAATAAAGATTGTCTTGGGTGAGGACTCATCTCCTAAGTCGATTTGTACGACCTTATATTCAATGGAAGGTTCTCATTGTTCAAAATATCATTCCTACTGAGATTTTAGGCGTTGAGCCCAGGGTCTTCATCGTTGAATTCTAATGTTTTGTCTTCAACCTCTGCTGGAGGATCGCCAGAGGTCATATTGACTGACAATACCTTCTTAAAGGCCTGTCTGATGCTGGTATCTGAGTCCCAAGTTGAGGAGTCAGACGAGTGAGAATGCATCTCAACTTTGGCTTTCGAACTCTCCGGAGTTGTTGGAGGCGTCATAGCCTAACCCACGGCGAGTACGTTGGTAGTCGTCCAGAGGCTTTCCTTTCGGAGTGGGAAGGCAGAAAGGAAGGCGTCGACCCTTACCGGACTTTAAGCCTTTGCCACTATTCAAGTCATTACACATCTTTTTGGATCGGGTGTTTGTCTTGAGTAGTGTAATTGTAGATTTGTATCTTACCGTTATCCAGTTCTGGTTTGGCAGGGGTAAGCTTTTGATGATGTTCTACCTGACCAAAAATGATGGGCTTCTGGTCTCTCTTTCTTACCGAGACCACCAAGTAAGCGCCTCGGGATGGAACAATTCGGTTTGCAGTATTAACAGTTGTTACCTGTGTTTATAACATACAAAGTATTATCCATGACATACATAACATTCCAACGTACACAAGAGTAGTTCAAAGATAGCCATTTATCAATAAAATATTAAACTTTATCTCGAGGGATTACATCATCTAAAGAAGGTACCTCAGTATGGGCAGATATGTAGTCCCTAACTCTTTATCTGTGAGGACCGGAACAGCTACAAGGGAAGGTGGTGGGGCCTTTCGTCGTAGCTTGGCTACCAGGGGAGCTGAATCCAAAGGATCTTGTGATTTTGGAGTGGCTTCTGAGGTCCTTCTTAGCAGCCTGACCCTGATAGGATCTTCGGTTTTTGCCAACAACATGACAACCATGGGTATCGAGGCCTTTCCATGAATCTTAGCCACAAGGGGGCTGGCATTTGGGGAGGCTTCCCTTAGAGTTGGACCCTCAATGGTTCTTCAGTCACTACTTCAACTTTTGCTTCATCGTCAGCATCATTGTCATTATTGTTGTCATCATCGTCCGAGTGAGCAGACTTGTATAGAGCAACATGGGGCCATCGAAACGGATCAATATCAGCAAACTCTATTTTAATGACCCCGTTGCTGGCTACGTACTTCATGCATTGATGGGTGGTGGATGGCATGATCATATATTCATGTATCCACGGGCGTCCCAACAAGATGTTGTAAGATATATCAACATTGATGACATAACAAGTCACCTCTATTTAGAGATCACCTATCTGGCATTCAAACAAATTTTTCCCAAAGAATCATTTTTCCCAACATTGAAATCACTAATTGTGGTATTGGACGTAGTCTGCCGATGCATCAGTATCACCAAACCCTGGTGTAAACTTCGAGGGATGATGCTAAGAGAAGAGCCAGGATCGATATACATGTGATCGACCTTAATGGCGCCACCATACCTTGTATAGTACAGAGGTCCATTGTACCAATTATTCTTCAGCAATATGTCTTGCTGAGAGAAGGTAATGTTCTGGATCGTATCGACCATATTATGGTAATAAGGACAAACCGCGGGATCTTCTTTAGGTTACTGAACTTGACTGAGAAAAGAGTCAACATGTTGCAACGCTTCGCTGAGAGCATCCCCTGTCTCTTTGGAGAGATGAAGAAGCTAGAAGAGCGATAACCTGGCTGGGGTAATAGCAAGTTGTGCCAATATATCAAAGTTGTAGGACTTGATTTCCACCACCGTTGTGTCCTTCCTCAGTGGTTTATCGAAGCGAACCTCCATCTGCTTCTGTTTATCTGTTGTAGGAGGTTGAGACGGGCTTGTATTTGAAGCACTAGGTATCATGAATGTAGCAGGTGGAGGTGCAACTTCCTTCGAAATCAGATTGCCCTCTCGTTGGTAAGATAGACTAGAGTGGGTGTCGATCAAGGTTTCATCAATCGTGGCAGAAACCATGTGATACGATATGGATTTTTTTTCTTTGATAGAGCAAGTCGTGGGCTGCATTATGTCTGGGGCAAGATCAGGATGGACCCATATAACTCGTCTT